>CM033324.1:37031901-37232390 GCA_019359835.1 Pharus latifolius | reverse complement strand
TCTTGGTTATGTCCTTCTTCCTGATTTCCAGTTGGTGATACCCGGGCTTTTGGGCTATCTTGGAGAATATTCTGGCTCCTCGAAGTTGGTCGAATAGTTCATCATTCTTTGGCAGTGGATTCTTGTCCTTAATGGTCACCTCATTCAGCGCTTGGTAATCCACGCACATTCTTAGAGTTCCATCTTTCTTCAACAGCATTGGGGCTCCCCAAGGTAAAGCACTAGGTCAGTAAATCCTTTACTCTCTAGCTCCTCTAACTGACTTTTCAACTCTTCTAAGTCTACTACCGGCATCCTACATGGTCTCTTAGCTATAGGTGCCGCTCCTGGTTTAAGCTCAATGGTAAACTTTATCTCCCTATCAGGTGGCATCCCTGGGAGTTCTTCTGGGAATATGTCCGAGTATTCCTGTACTATGGGCACTTGATCCAAGCATATCTTTTGAAGTGCTTGAATAGACCCTTGTAGTTTCTCGACTAATGACTTGTCCATATGGAACAAGACTTTCTTTCCTTGGTTACTTACTAACAAGGCTTAGAGTTTTCCTCTCACAATCCACTAGACTTTTATGTTGGGATAACCAATCCATTCCCAATATAATATCTAGGCCTTGCAGTTTTAGGACTAATAGGCTAGCCATAAACTCTTCCCCTTCTACTCTGAAGGTTATATATGATGGCAAGCTGAATATACAGGCAACTTAGCTCCTGGGGTCCGTATAACCATAGAGTACTCTTGAGGTACCATATTTATTCCCACTTTAAATGCAAAATCTTCTGATATGAATGAATTTGTAACTCCAGGATCAACAGTATTAAAGCATATGCAGACTGGATCAAGAATCTACCTAGGAGAATGTTGGTGGCGTTGTTTGCTTCTTGAAGAGAGGTGAAGTTTAATCGGCCTCCTCGGCTTGACATTTGTCCTCTTCCTCTTTCTCGTTCTCGGCCTGCTATGGTTCCTCCTCTGTTGGGCGAACTTCCTCTGGGGCTCTGCAATGGTGGTGAAGCTGTGGTCCTGGATGTCATCGTCGGTGTTCCAGCTTGCGATCTTGCTATTGACGTTGGGAGCTGAATCCAAGGACAGCTGTCTTTGCGGTGTCCATACTGCCCACAGTGAAAACACTGAGTTCTAGCATGAGGGCAGTCCCTTTGGTAGTGAGCTCCTTTGCAGCTTGGACATGATGGTGTTGCTGGTGATCTTGGTGCTTGGTAGACTGGTCGGAAATTGGGAGATGTTGGGACTCTTCCCTTGGTTGGGTTGGCTGGCGGCCGTGCTTGCTGTAGCATCTTTCTTTTTCGACTTTCTTCTCCTATGCTCCTCTTTTCTTCCACCTTCAATACCCGATTGACTAAGGTTTGGAACTCTGAAAATTCGTGGGAGGCAATCTGGTACTGCAGATAGTGCTGAAGTCCTCGGTGAAGCGCTCAATCTTTTTGTCTTCCGTGTCGATGTCTCCTGGCGCGTAGCGAGCTAGATGGCTGAATCGGTGCAGATATTCTGTAACGGTCTGGCTCCCTTGTACCAAGTTTCGGAACTCTCGGCGTTTGGTGGCTATGACACCGATGGGTACATGAAATTTCCGAAATTGTTCTTTAAATTCTGTCCAGGATATGTTATCCTTGTCAGGGTGAGCCTCTTGATAGTTTATCCACCATGCGGCTGCTGCTCCTGTGAGTTGGTGTGATCCGAATAAACTTTCTCTCAGTTGTTACAATGAACTGTATCCAATTTCCTCTCGATGTCCCTGAGCCAATCATCGGCGACGATGGGATCAGTTGCACTAGCAAATGTTGGTGGTCGGGTCTTCTGAAAATCCGATAGTCGGGTTCCAACAGCAGTTCCTTCAGATGTCCCTCCTGGCATCTTTTGAATGATCTGGGCCAACAATTGGGTGTGGGCAGCTTGTGCCTCCTGCCTGCTCTTTTCCATGGAGAGAAGAATTTCTTGGAGGGTTGGCTGATCTTCCTGAGAAAGGTTTGATTCCTGGGGTCTCTGTTGAGATGAAGGTCCTCCCCTTGCAGGGTCTTCCCTGGGCGAAGCTTGCTCCCTGTCCTCTTGACTACCTTGCGATCTTCTCTTCGTGTACACCATACTGATTCTTCTGAAGAAAGAGCAGATAGGTCTAACTAACTAAGAGAGAGAACTAGGGCACTAATGCGGAAATTAATGCAACTATTTAATGCACAAAACACTTAGGCTTCTAGCCATAGTAAACAAATTAACCATTGCGAAAGCAACGGCGGAGCACAAAAGCTAGCAAGAGCATCCACCTGCTCAATCTATACTACCCTTTTCCCGGCTAATCCTCCACGACGGTCGACTAACTACTCAACCAGGGTTCTACCAGAAGAACTAGGCTACATGCCGTAGCAACGTAGCCCAACTCCTGAGGCACTCTATAAAAGCAGAACGCTCTCTCGGCATCTTGCCGAATTTTTAGAAAAGCCAAGTAAGACTTTTGAAATCCAAAACTTTTAGAAGCTACAAGGCTCCTGTTTTCAAAAATAGTGTTTTTAGAAAATAGATTTTTAAATAAACTACGCCTTCCTGGCGAGCCAATTCCCAAAGGTGTCGTCCTACAGTCAAGTTCTCATGCTGCTCTGATACCACTTTTCTCTGTCGCGCCCCGCACAGGGTACCACGACTACTCCCGTGGAGACCTAGCTTGCTGCAGCTGGCCTCATACATACATACCACTGACTTCCCAGGATAAGTCAAGCACAGGAGTTCATTGCAGCAGAGTAACTTACAAAATATCATTGATAAACAGTATGGCCTACTGGCCTGATACAACAAGAGTAATACAATGCCTTCACGGCACAAATGGTCTAATTAAAACAAAAGACAACTACTCGGCGGAAGCTAGGCGAAACCCCCACAGTCGTAAGAAGTTGACAGCAGAACAGCACACTTCAGGGTTCTGGCAGAACTGGTTCTCTTCCTTCTGGATCCACGAAATCTTCCAAGCCTTCATCTTGGTATTGTAGCACTCCATCTATTGTTGATAAGTTGCAAGGGTGAGCACTTACGTACTCAGCAAGTCATAGGTAAGAGTAGAGATACATATAGTAGAGATGACATGATCCTATGCTATTGAGGGAAAAGAGGTGAGAGGGTTTTTCCATAAATACTTTTGTTCCAAGCTTTTCAAATCTCATGCTCATGACAGCATTTCATATACTTAGGGCACAATCCACATGCCTCTTAGATATCACATGATCACTAAATTATGGTACTACCGCGACACGTCAACACATGACAGCCCACGGCAGCACCCCTTATCATGACAACACATGTCATTTGGGTAATCTTGAACTAACAAATTTTAACTTATAAAACAATACTTGTGTCACACCCCGTGGATTCAATCCACCGCGGCATACTCCTAAAACTCGGGAGTACGAAGTATTCGAATACATTTTTAAACTCTGCAGAGGTGTACCTCTTTTTAAATCCACTTTTTCACTCGACTTCCAAGTCGGGCCAACTTCATGTGACTTATACGCATGTGACAAGGCCGAGATCACACAACGTTTTGCAGTCTAGTATTAACAGCATCCCTGCCCGGTAAGTGGACAATCTAGTCCCAAGTACCGTTGTGGGTCCTCCCCACTGCCTTACTTCCTAGCCTGGGTCTATGTTCTCGCAAGACACATAGCCTCTCTTGATTACAGTCGCGCACGACTTAATCTGGCGTAGGGCGTCTTCCTTCTTTACACCTTATCCTCTCATAATTTTTTTGATCTCACACCACTCATGGACGAACTGCGTCCCACCAGTTTCCACGCGAGAAACCGGATCGACAAGCCATGCAGGGAACTGATAATACTAGGAAAGCTACTAGATTGCGCCTGTCCCATACCAGGTAAGTGGTTGGTACGTTTTTCATGCCACTAGACGCACGACACAAGGTTCTAGTCCTTATATGCCAGTGACCAGATCATACCACAAACCATGCACCTTCAGTGCCTGCACATCCAGTGCAGCCAAGCACCTCCAGTGCTACCACCATTCCATACCAAAATACTGGTCACGGCTAGGGGTTCTATTTCATGAATATAGATGTACATGTTTATACCTTTATTAGTTCATGGCTTGCTATCTTAACAAGTTCACATTCATCAAGTATTCAATCAATCACTGCCATAATATCATTGATCTCAACACATGCAATATTAATGAGATATCTACTCATGGAATAGCATAGCAATTCATAAAATATAGGTTCAATATGATCAAAGTATGACTTGCCTTCCGCGTCGTAAGAAACAGCAGTTGATGTCGGGTCTGCGACGAAGTCTTCGAACTCGGACTCTTGCTCTGAACAAGGATCAAACAAGCAAACAGGCATTACAATCAATCCTACTCTTACTATTTCACTATATGCGATAATGCAAGGAGAAACACTTAGGCGATACAAGATTTGGAAGCGATTAGGGTTAAACTTTGGAAACCAAGGTTAAGATTAGTCGACAAAAGTTTACAAGGTTCCAAAGGTTCCAAAATATCAGGATGATATCAAGGCTGCGGCTGGTTCGCTCAAAAACAGCGAATGTCTTTAGGTCGGCATTCGGTTCAAGGCATCGACATAGGGTCGATGGATGATAGAGGGCTCAACTCAAGTTGTGACAATAGAATAAAATGTAGATCACAACATCAGGAGTCTAAGGGACAAGGTTATGTTCAGTTTGCATACCCAGAAGGGGTCAAACTGGCCCAATGCCATTGGCTGACATAGGCTGACAAGGGCTGACAATGCCGAAGAATGGCATTGACATGGTTTGAATAGTTCCCAGTGGCCAAAATGAGTTTTGATTCAAGCATATGGTGCACAAGGTAGTGAGGCAACTATTTGACAAAGAATTTTCTATTTTTCATGACCAGAGGTGGGTGAACAGGGCTAATGCCACTGACTGGCATAGTTTGACATAGAGTTGACATGGCCAGAAACTAGGGTTTGCCATAACTTTTGATCTTGGGCTCCAAATGATGCACCACTTTGTCTGGTAGTTAGACATTTGTAACAGGAACAAATGTCTCAACAGGATCTAGGGCAGGAGATGGCCGGAAAGTGATGAAAACCGGCAAAGAAGTTGACTGGCCTGGAGCACATGCAACATAAACAGTGCAGTAACTAGGGCATAGCTATATCTCACAATCTAGGCCGAATTGGAAGTCGTGGTAGAAGACAAGGTTGCTCAGAATGGTCCAAAACATCTAAATGGCAAAGTAGTTTGAGCTGGAGTGGCTGGATTTGGAAGATACTGGCTGGTGAAAAGATGAACTCAAATCTGTTTTGGGCATTTCTGATTTAAAGTGGTTGAACTCAATTCCTTGCTTGTGCATGATCTCTAGGGCATTAGAAACATACTGGTGGAGTTAGATTGGCTAGAGATGCACCAGGAAAGCTTAAACAGTAAGTTCAGTTCACAAGCAAAGTTCCAATTTGGGGTTTTCCAGATTTTAGCAAAATTGATGATTCTGGTTGCTTAGGGATGATAAGAATGATCTATTGAGCATGTTTGATCACTGGCTCGAGAGCTAAATCGGTTTAGGTGAGGGTTAATTGCTCACCGGAGTTCTAGGTGAAACACGGCGATTGCCGGTGACAGGAAGCATTTAAACTAAATTCCCAGCTTGAGAAGCATGAGGGGGATGAGGGAAGCTCACTGGGGGTGTTGGATTGAAGAAGGAAGCAGCGGTTGAAGCTAGCATCGAAGCTCCCTTTGCTGCTCACCGGGGAAGAAGAAGAAGACGGCGAGTTTGAGGACTTAGGTGTTTCTGGTGGGTGTGTGATGTTTCCCCGAGGCCAGAGGCTATTTATAGAGGATTCGGAGGAGATGCAACGGCTAGAAGTGCACGGGGAGTTGAAGCCGGCAAGGAAGTGACTGGATGGCGACTTCACGGCGAGCTGGCGATGGAGGTGACCTGTTCAGCGGCCGTGAGAGCTTTTGCAGCTGGAGCTGCTGCGAAGTGAAGGCGACACGATGGTTGGCCGCGGCAAGAACTCCACGTGGCTAAGCTTTCCTGCTGGAGCCGTTGCCGGTGGCGTGCAAACGGGAGAACTAGCTGGTCGCGATCCTCGCTGGAGAAGATCCACAGTAGCCAACGCCGAGCACACACGTGGCAGCAGGCGAAGCAACAGCAGTGGCGTGCTCGAGGTCGAAGGCTCCCGTGCTCGTGCGCTGTTCCAGGTGGTGGTCGAAGTCCCAGGCGCTGGTCGAAGACGGCTTCTGGTCGTGAACAGAGGGGCTGGTCGATCCAGGGGTATAAGTGTAAGAGTTTCTGTTGAAAAGTGGACTGATTTGTAATTCTGGTCTTAGAGAGGTTTAATCTGGAATTTGATTTAATGGACGAGTATAATATTTCTATTAATACTCATTTAGCTCAAATCTGGAGAAAATTTGATAAGGTTTGAGGGATTTCACCTATTTTCGAAAATAGGGTAAAATTAGGGTAAAATAGATCTGGATTTTGTCGATCTTAAATTCTGGTGATTGGGGAGAGATTTTGAAGTTTAAACAGAAGGGAAATATGTATCAAATAGCATTTGGGAGGTGTTCCCTGAAGAAATTCTGAGGTTGGAGTTGATTTGTGAATTTTAGCCTTTTCAGGCTTCCAGGTAAACAGAAAAGGACTTATTCGCAGTAAAATTTGGACTAAACTGCGAAAAGTGTTTAGATGAAACAATCTGGTTCCCAACTTTTTGGAGTAAGTTGAGGGTAACCCTAGGAACATATTCCAAAAGATACATGAGTCTGGATAGGGTTAAACCATGATAACTCAATTATCTGGGATCTGGGGTACTTAGGGTAAATCTGAATTTCCTGTTTTCGAAAACAGAAAGAGACTTAGATACTGGGAGTTAGGGTTAGAATTCAATTTGGTTCCTGAAGACTTTTATATTCAGAATAACTGGTAGGTTAAATCTGGATGGTCTGATCTTGATCTGGATCTAGAGAATAGATTTGGAGATTTTTAGGGTTTGGGAGAGATTAGGGTTCAGCTGATCTGGCTACTGCTACAGGGATACATGCATGCAGGATTTTATGCAAAAACTTTTCACCCCCAAAACCAGGGTGTTACAAGCCTACCCTCCTTAAAGAAATCTCGCCCCGAGATTTACCTAGGGAAGAGAAAAGATGGGGATAGGTCTGAAGCCAATCTTCCTCTTTTTCCATTGAACTTTGCACCTACGGGGTGCGCGGGGAAGTGCGCCTTCGGGGTGCGCGGGGGGAAGCTCCTAGGTTTCCTCGTGTCCCAGCGGGGCATTGAGGCAAACCTCGAGAAGATCCGAGCATTCCTAGATATGCCCCCGCTGCGCTCCGTCAAGGATGTCCAGCGGCTCTCCGGCGGCCTGGCCGCGCTAAGCCGCTTCGTCTCCAGGTCGGGGGAGCGGGGCCTCCAGTTCTTCAAGATCCTCCGAGGGCTCGAGGTGTTCCGCTGGATCCCCGAGGCCCAGGAGGCATTCGACGACCTCAAGAAGTACCTCACGAGCCCCCTAATGCTCGTGAGTCCGTCTCCAGAAGAGCCCTTGCTCCTCTACCTCGCTGCGACCCGCGTCGCCGTCAGTGCAGTCTTGGTGAAGGAGCAAGGGGGGCAGCAGCGCCCCGTGTACTACGTGAGTGAGGCCCTCCAAGGGGCCAAAACTCGGTACATGGAGATGGAGAAGATCTGTTACGCCCTCCTGATGGCGTCCCGGAAGCTTCGCCATTACTTCCTGGGGCACCCCATCACCGTCCCGTCGTCCCTCCCCCTGGGGGAGGTACTGCGGAACAAAGAAGCCACCGGCCGGATTGGGAAGTGGGGGGCCGAGCTCGCCCCCTTCTCCCTGTCCCTTACCGGCCGTTCCTCCATCAAGTCGCAGGTCCTCGCCGACTTCGTCGCATAGTGGACTCCCGCCTCTGGGTCCGGGGACGAAGACCTCCCTGTGCCGCCCCGACGTAGTGATCATTGGACTCTCATGTTCGATGGGTCGCTGTGTCTCGCCGGGGCTGGTGCGGGAGTAGTCCTCCGGAGCCCCGAGGGGAAGGAACTCGAGTACGCTGCGCGGCTCGAGTTCCCTGCAACCAACAATGTCGCCGAATACGAGGCTTTGCTCCTCGGGATGCGCCTTGAGCGCTCCTTGGGGATCCGGCGCCTCCTAGTCAAGGGAGATTCTCAGCTCGTAGTTTGCCAAATGGACAAGTCTTACCTGTGCCATGACGCAAACTTAAGTCTTTATTTGCAAGAAGTGCGGAAGATGGAGAGGCATTTCGACGGCCTCGAGGCCCGGCATATCCCGCGAAGGGACAATGACCGGGCCGACGCCTTGGCCCGGGCCGCAAGCGCCTGGGAATCACTCCCCTAGGGGACTTTCTTGGAAATCATCACGAAGCCCTCGGTGGCCTCCCCGGACACGGGCGACGAGCCTCATGTCCCGGAGGTCGCCGAGATCACCCGGACTCCGTCTTGGATGGACCCCCTCATCTCCTTCATCAAGGGGGAGGGGGACCCTCCTAGTGAGACAGAGGCTAAACGCCTCCGGGCTAAAGCCCGGGCATATCTCCTGCTGGAGGGGAGGCTCTACAAGCGGGGGGCTTCCGCCCTCCTGCGCTGCCTCCCCCGGCCGGAAGGACTTCAACTTCTTGAAGACATCCACGCGGGGAGCTGTGGTTCTCACCAAGCCCCGCGTGCCATCGCGGCCAAGGCCCTCCGGCAGGCTTCTACTGGCCCACGGTCATGCGCGACGCCCGAGACCTTGTCTCCGCGTGCGAGGCATGCCAGAAGATGGCCAAGGGCTCGAACCTCCCCCCTATAGCGATGCAGACAATCCCCATCACTTGGCCCTTCGTGCGCTGGGGGATGGACCTCTTAGGGCCCTTCCCCCCAGCGCCCGGAGGATACAAGTATGCGGTAGTCGCGGTCGATTATTTTACAAAGTGGGTTGAGGCGGAGCCTTTGGCCAGCATCACGTCCCGGGCCGTGCAGCGGTTTTTCTGGAAAACCGTCGTATGTTGTTTTGGTGTCCCCTGGGAAATCACCGTGGACAACGGGACCCAATTCGACTCGGCTTATTTCTGGGAATTCTGCGAAGGCCTGGGGCTCGTCATCCACTTCGCCTCAGTGGCCCATCCCCGGAGCAATGGGGCGGTCGAGAGGGTCAACGGCGTGATCCTACAGGGGTTGCACCGGAGACTCGAGCAAACCGCTTCTAAGCGGGGAGCATGGGCAGAGGAGCTCCCTAGCATCCTCTGCTCCATGCGCACGACCCCGTCCCGGACGACGGGGTGTACTCCCTACTCCCTGGTCTACGGGGCGGAGGCAGTCCTGCCCCCAGAAATCGGCTTCCGGTCGAGCTCCTAGACGGAGCTACGACAGCAGCGTACCAGGCCAACGAGGCCAACCAGCGCCTGGAGATTGACCTCGTGGAGGAGGAACGCGACCGAGTGCTCCTCCGCCACGCTATCTACGAGCTCGAGATGGCGCGCGCATACAATCAGCGCGTGCGTGAAAGTTCCTTCCACCTTGGGGACCTTGTCCTCAAGCGCGTCACAGACCTCCAAGCCCAGGGAAAACTCTCCCCCAAGTGGGAGGGCCCCTACAGGATCTCCGCGGTCCTGGGCTCGGGGGCAGGAGCTGAAGCACACATGGAACTTGCGTTTACTTCGCAAGTTCTATGTTTAGCCTTACGGGCCTGTCCCCTCCCCCGGAGCGATCACGCTGGAGGGGGAGGAGGGACACTGTACTTACCTTTTCCTCCCCTTTCGCGACTTTGCAGGGGGAGGCACTGTACTTCATTTTATTAGCAATACATAGGTGTTGCTCTTCAACTGTCTCATTGCAGGTTCTTCTCATTACCGCCCCTAGCGGCGATGCCCTCCCCGCGAGGATGCCCTCCCCGCGAGGACGCCCTCCCCGTGAGGATGCCCTCCCCGCGAGGAAGCCCTCCACGTGAGGATGCCCTCCCCGCGAGGAAGTGGGCCCAGACCTAGCAAGTCCCTCCTGTAGGGCGGCTTACGATCAGCCCTCGTGGACTGAGGGTGTAAGCGGCGACCCGGTCCCTAGCGGCCGCGGTAACGAGTCACTTTGGGAGACTAGTCCCTTGCCCAAACACTCAAGACCCGTCATCGGGCACTTCCTCCTCTGGGAGTAGACGCTCTCCCCAGTGGGACGTCTAATGGCATTCTTGGATATTTGGTTCCCGGCAACTTTTTTCCCGGCTCCCCGTTCTCACGGCGACCAGACGATTGCCTCCCGGAGACCCAATTCCTGGCTCCCCGTCCTCACGGCGACCGGATGATTGTCTCCCGGAGAAGTTACGGATTTCCCGGACGTTTCTTCCCCGGAGACCCTATTCCCGGCTCCCCGTTCTCACGGCGACCGGATGATCATCTCCTAGGAAGCCCGTCTTCGGAAATCTCATCGGGTTTCTTGGATGTTTCTTCCACAGGAGGCCTTATTCCCGGCTCCCCGTTCTCACGGCGACCGGACGATTGTCTCCCGGAAGGTCTTTCCCTTGGAAACCTCGTTTTAAAATTTTCTAACTTAGAAAAATTTCTATGCTACAGGTCACTTCCACCCCCAGGGCCTTGCTACCCCCACAGCGAGCGGAGCTACCCTCCGG
Organism: Pharus latifolius; assembly: GCA_019359835.1. Taxonomy (NCBI): domain Eukaryota; kingdom Viridiplantae; phylum Streptophyta; class Magnoliopsida; order Poales; family Poaceae; genus Pharus; species Pharus latifolius. The sequence continues at coordinate 37,221,781 of CM033324.1, read as the reverse complement.
CCCGCTGTGGGCGGGGGGGGGGGGGGGGGGGGGGATAAGGAACCCCCGCGTGTGGACCGTACCGCCCACGAGCAAACTTAGCTCATTCTTGTGAAAAGGAGTCGTCCAGACCATCCAAGAAGAAAAAATAAAAAGACAATGAAAGAAGGAAGCAGCAACACGGCTTTATTCATCGTAAAACCCGGAGGACATCTTCCCCCTCCGGTGGGCTTCGGAAACGGTACAACCCGGGTTCTAACCCGGGGGATCCTCTACATCCTAAGGCTCCTACGCCTAATACTACCGGAGGCTCTCCGCTATCTCCCGGGTCAAGTCCCGGTACAATGCGCACACGCGGCGCCGAGCGTCCCGGAGCACATCTTTGGGCCAGAACTCGTATCCCGCCGGTGGAAGTATCCGAAGAGGAGGTATCATCCGGAACCCCAGACGCAGGCGCGATGATTGTGAAAATTGTCCAAGTGCCACTCCGGATGCCACCTTAACCGGACGGGCTCCTGGACGGCGTCCCGGCTGGGCTCCCCGGAGATGAGGCTTAGCAATATTAAAGCCGCTTGGGCGTCCCCCGGAGAGCCCCTCCCGGACCTTCGCCCGGGAGTAACCTCCCGGGAACCCTGGTAACATTGCATTCAATTCAAAGACTTAGAAAAATTTCTAACTCTGTGGCATTCCAAAATATCTTTTTACAAGTGTCCGGGGCTTCTTCTAAGAAGCTACCGGGATCAAAAGTCCTAAGAAAACAAAAAGGGTCCTATCTAAAGACCCGGGGGGAGGCTCATACTCTTTCATTGGCGTCCTCCCCCCGGGGGGCTTCCTCCGAGGCCGGAGCTGGGGAGTCCACGGCCGGAGGCGCCAGTGCCGGGAATCTCACCCGGATGATCCGGTCGTAGAAACCCCCGGCGAGCTGCTCCACCTCCCGGCGCGCGGGCTCGAAGAACTCGGGGAAGCTCTGCGGGATGCGGCCCCCGATCGCCCGGGCGCCCACTCCCCGGTGCTCGACGAGCCCGGCTGCGGCCGCGACGACGGGGATCACCCGGCCTCGCGCCCGGGAGTCCGCTGCCTCCGGGATCACGGAGACTTGTGCGTTAAGAAAACGCACAGCCTCCGCGAGCGTGGCCGGGGGCACCTCCGAGCCACCCCTGGAGCTTAGGCTTACGCCAAGGCTCTCGAGGGCCGAGCGGACGGAGTGGCCTGCATCCGCCATCGCCCGGACGCTCGATCCCTCGAGCTCCCGGAAGGCCTCCTCCCTCGCCATCTTGTGGTTACGGGTGAGGTTTCAGCGCCTGAAGCCCAAGAAGCTTCAGAGCTTGCTACATCTCTCCTTCCAATGGATGGGTTAACTGCGGTAAGATCCTTCACAGCTTTGATGGTCGCTATCCATTTGTTAATGTTAACTGAGTAGCATTCATACAGGAGAAAGAAAACATTCCCTCCATCCACCCCAAAATGGTTATGGCCATCCCTAGGGTGATGAGCACTCCGCTCCCAATGCTTGGGGCGGAAATGACGGAACAGGACACCGCAACTACCAGTGCTCCCATAGTCGCGGATGAAGTCCAGACGCCAATGGTCCAGGAAATACCTGGTCCTAAGGCTGTATCCCTACCAACCAAAGTGGTTGTTCAGGTAAAGATCATCTCTGCTTGAGTCCTTATCATTCCTCATGCGTATGTTCATTATTTTGTACACACAGGGAGAAAAGGACAGGATCCTCTTCACGAAGAGGAAGACCAGGACAGATGATGATTCTCCCCTTTTCCTTGGGGAACCTTCTTCAAAATCCCAAAAATTAGAGGGAGTTCGAATAAGGTAAGAAATTTCCCTTGTATGGACAAGGTTTAATTTCAATGGTTGCTTATAGAAAACCCATCTGACATCATTTTCTATTATCCAGGCAAAGGAGTCCAGTGCCAAGCCCCTCAGGGACCTCAGCCAATGTTGGGGCTTCCCTCGCGACTGAGATCTCTGGGGAACAAAGCTCTATCCCATCAGTCCAAGAAGTCGTTCAGGTCGTGGGGGACAGGGTTACTGCAGAAGTCCAATCAGAGATATTGGAATCTGTAACTTTGGCCAAGAATAAGGGCCAGCAGGGAGAAACATCCGTTGTCCCTTGCGGGAGACAAGGTTAACTCATCAGTTCAACCTTCAGTGGACGCAATCAAACTCTCATTCTGAGAGTATGCTGAGGTACGTCAATCATCCCGTAAGGATTATGTGCTTGCATAAGAGCATCTATGTTTTGAAACCAATCTCGTTTCTTGTCATAGGAAATGACCCGCATGGCAACCATGTCGATGGCTATGATAGATAGCATCGAAGCCACGGAAGAGGAAAAAGGTCGCCTACAGCAGTAAGGAAGATTTTTTCTTTTCTCATTCAAATGCAGGCCCCTTTTTTGATGGTCATCCATTCTATCACAGAGCAAATGCTTATCTAGTGAAGAGCCTTGTCGATCGAGAAAATCAAGAGTTTCGGGCAGCTACCCACATCTAATTTTTGGAGAGTGAACTCAAGAACTGCGATAAGAGCTCTCTTGTAAGCATATCTCTGTCCAGAGTACATTGACTTCTTTATATGAATCACTCGTAATGACCTCTTGTCGCAGCACTAGATGTCCAGATAAGCCAGCTCGATCAGGAGAAAGCTACACTCCAAGCGACTCTTGATTCTGTTCACAGGGAGAACAAAGATTTGAGCACATCAATCTCTTCCTGCAGCAGTGCTCAAGGGAACATCTTCGAAAAACTGAAGATGGTGGCCGGTCTACTAAGGGCCGATGTGGTCGAAACCGCGGTGGACGACCTTAGCCTTAGCGACTGGACCACGCTAGTCGTGACTCAAGCGGAATCACTCCTCGAGTATCTTCCTGAAGATACTAGGCGGCAAAAAGAGGCGATTAAATCCAGAGTTCGATCAACTGCCTCAGCCATCCTCTGCCGACTTCGTCTTTGCCATGGCCCAGATCTAGATCTGAACGCAGCGGCGGAAGAAGCAGAGGTCGAGAGTGAAGACCAACTTGGGTCTATCAGGGAGGAAGTTAGACCTCTGGTCGAACAACTCCTAAACAATCTCGGCATACTGTACACTCTTGTACCTGTATAGACACAGTTTATAGAATGCAATGCATGCATTTTTTGTTTTGAAAGAAAGCACTTCATTTTGTTTCATATTGCGACCAAATTCCCCTAGCCCCCGCCTGTGGTTGTAATACTGAAGACTTAGTATTATAAACACAGGAAAGATATGGGTGTAATGATGACCAGGGATATTCGACCAGACCAACAATTATATTCGGTACAATGCCCAACCTTGTTGCAAACCGGCAGCCACTTTGATGACCAAGGACATGCCAGCAAGCCCATGTGCGTTGAGAAACGGCTTATTGAGGGGTGTCTTGTCTAGAAGTGATCATGAGATCGACCAGTGAGTCCGATTAGGGTATTGTGGCGATATAACCATTAGCGACCAGCCCCCGAGCCAAACTCGTAACATATGGGCATACAAGGAAATACTTTAGATATGAATCAACCACAAGCACTTGTTTTATTAAATCATGCTAATTGAAAAGGAAAAGGGATTGAGTACTTACACGTAAAACTTGCGTAGTTGATCGATGTTCCATGTACTGGATAAGATCCGACCATCCTCCATTGCTAACCGAGCTGATCCTGGTCGCGGCACCGAAACAACAATATAAGGGCCTTCCCATTTCGGGGAGAACTTATTGCGGCTAGATTGGTCTTGAATTTTACGTAAAACCAGATCACCCACGTGAAGACTACGTGGTCGCACCCTTTTGTTACGGTACTTGCGCAAAGATTGCAAGTATACCGCGGATTTGATCAAAGCTCGATCATGCTTTTCTTCTAGGAGGATGAGATCCCGTGATCACTGTTCATTTTGATCAACTTGTTCGAATTGATCTGTCCGAACAGATCCAATACTGATTTCCATAGGTAGCACGGCCTCAGCCCCATATACCAGATGGAAAGGCGTCTCACCGGTGGCTCGACTAGCGGTAGTTCGTAGTGCCCATAGAACGGTGTATAGCTCGTCTGCCCAAGCCACCGAGCGTGTCTTAAGGTGATCGAAAGCACGTTTCTTGATACCTTGTAATATTTGCCCGTTGGCACGTTCCACGGCACCATTGCTCTGCGGATGAGCTACAAAAGCAAAGAACACCTTGGTTCCAATTTGATCGCAGTAATCTAGAAAAGACCACTAGCTAACTGAGAACCGTTATCAGTAATGAGATGATTTGGAACACCGAATCGAGCAACAATGTTCTTATGGAAGAACTTTTGTGCTGCAGCAGCGGTAATATTGCGTACTGGCTCGGCTTCAATCCACTTTGTAAATGTGTCGATGGCTACGAACAGGAACTTGTATTCATTGACCGCTTGTGGCATAGGACCGACAATGTCCATCCCCCAGACCGCAAAAGGCCATGTAAGGGGAATGGTTTGTAACGCATAGGCAGGTTGGTGAATCTGTCTCGCATGAAACTGACACTTTGGACACAATTTGACCATATTCTTGGCATCATCGAGTGCCGAAGGCCAGTAGAATCCTTGTCGGAAAGCTTTTCCGACCAGTGTATGGTATGATGCGTGCGCACCGCATACACCGTCATGAATTTCTCTCGAGGGATTTGCCATCTTCCTGAGATATGCAACGCATGAATACTCCCTGAGTACCCTTTCTATACAAAACTCCTTCGATGAGTTTGTACAGGCGCGCTTTCTGAATCAACCGATCGCTTTCGGTTTCATTCTTAGGCAAGGTCCCATATTCAAGATAGACCCTCAATGGATGAGTCCAATCCTGTTCCTGTCCGAGGTTGGTAACGCATACTGTTACCGGATCATCTTCGACCGAAGTCATGATCGAAGGATGTTCCAAGTGTTCAACGAACACTCCTGCCGGAGCGGATGTGCGTGAGGACCCAATTTTGGATAATTGGTCTGCGAGAATGTTGTCCTTTCGCGGGATGTATTGGACTTCGAAATGACTGAAGTGTTTTTACAACCACCTCACTTCCCCCAGGTAATGAGCCATTGCCTCATCGGAGGTGCTGTACTCCTTGTTTACCTAGTTTACGACCAGCTGTGAGTCTCCCCTCACCACTAATCGACGGACTCCGAGGAATTTTGCTACCCGGAGCCTTGCAAGAAGACCTCATACTCTGTTGCGTTGTTGGTCGCAACAAAGTGTAGTTGAAAGACAAACTTTAGCTGTTCGCCCTGAGGCGTAACTAAGACCACTCCAGCCCCCGAGTGTTGAAAACTGCGAGAGCCGTCAGAGTACATAGTCCAGTAATCGAGGCATTCCAATTCTTTGGACACCTGCACGGGTGGCTCAGGATTAGTCCATTCGACTACAAAATCGGCCAGGACCTGAGACTTAACCGCGGTGCGGGGTGTGTAATGGATATCGAAAGAACCGAGTTCGACAGCCCATTTGGCGATCCGACCAGATTTCTCCGGGTTACGGACAATATCCCCCAATGGAAAAGATGAGGGTATCGTGATTTTGTGTGCTTGGAAGTAATGTCGTAGCTTTCGGGAAGCCATCAGTAGTGCATAAAGTATCTTCTGGACCTCAGGGTATCGCTCCTTAGGGCCATGAAGTACTTCACTTACATAGTAGACGGGTCTGTGTATGCCTTCTCTATTCGCGATCAGGACAGCGCTGACCGCGTGTGGAGTGGCCGCCAAGTAGAGAAGTAATGGTTCTCCTTTGTCGGGAGACACCAAGACTGGTGGACTGGACAAATACGCTTTCACCTCCTGAAATGCCTTTTTGGCCTCATCAGACCATGTAAAATTGTGATGTTTCCGCAGGACTTTGAAGAAAGGTAATCCCCTTTCTCCTAGTCGCGATATGAACTGGCTTAAGGCCGCTATGCGACTTGCTAGGCGCTGAACATCCTTCATGGTCGAGGGAGACCTCATCTGTTCATAGCCCTGATTTTTTCAGGATTGACTTCAATGCCTCTGGAACAAACAAGAAAACCAAGAAGTTTTCCTGAAGAAACCCCGAAAGAACATTTCTTTGGGTTTAATTTTATTCCAAATAGATTTAAATTACAGAAGGTTTCAGCGAGATCGTCTAAATGAGACAATCTTTTGGTGCTTTTCACAACCAAGTCGTCTACGTAAGCTTCAAGATTACGCCCCATCTGAGAAAGAAAGGTCGTTTGCATCAAGCGCTGGTACGTGGAACCTGCATTCTTGAGACCGAACGGCATTCTGACGTAGCAATAGGCGCCGAACGGGGTGATGAAGGCAGTCTTCTCTTCATCTTCTTCTGCCATGCTAATTTGGTGATATCCTGACTAAGCGTCCAGGAAACTCATCAGTTCGCAACCCGCGGTAGAATCGAATAGCTGATCGATGCGGGGAAGGGGAAGTCGTCCTTCGGACAGGCACTATTGAGGCTGGTGTAGTCGACGCACATGTGCCACTTACCATTTGACTTGCGGACCATGATCGGATTTTCAAGCCATTTTGGGTGATCGACCTCGCGAATAAACCCGGCCTTTAGGAGTTTGTCTAACTCCTCTCGGATGGCTTCCTGCCGATCAACAGCAAAACGCCTGAGCTTTTGCTTTATAGGTCGCTGTCCAGGTCGAATTACTAACCTGTGCTCGATTACCTCCTTTGGGACACCGGGCATGTCAGATGGTTTCCACGCAAACACATATGCGTTAGCCCGGAGGAAAGTAATGAGCTGGAGTTCCTATTTGTCGTCCAGGCCTGATCCGACCCAAATTGTCTTGGATGTATCATCTGGGTACAATGGAACCTGTTTGAGTTTCTCATCAGGTCGAGGAGCAGCCTTGATCGCGTCAGCGGCGACTGTGGTGACCTGAGCGTCCCGGAGGGGAAGTTGGTCCACCATCTCCAAAGATAGCCGGTCACACGTCAATGCCACGTTGCGACTGCCTCGAATCGAGATGACACCTTTGGGGCCAGGCAATTTGCCACATTGGTAAGAATAGTGCGTTGCCATCATGAACTTAGCAAGAGTTGGCCTGCCAAAGATTGCGTTGTAAGCCGAATCACAATCAATTACATCAAAAGTACCTAATTCTGTTCGGAAGTTATCTGGTTCTCCCAGCGTGACCGGGAGGACCACCTGTCCCAATGGCATCATGGAGGGACCAGGAATTATCCCATAAAATGGATGGATTATGGGCTTAATTTTCGAAGGAGGAATTTGCATCTCGTCGAGTGCCTTGACCAATAAGATGTCCAAGGAGCTACCTCCGTCGATCAGGACCCTTTCGACTCTCGCATTACTGATAATAGGGGTAATGACCAGAGGAAGCCTCAATGGTCGAGTAAGCCCCACAGGACAATCAGAGCGGTCGAACGTCAAAGGTGTATCTGACCAACGGGGGTACTGAGGTTCACCAAGGGAAGTCTCCGTTTGGTTAACCTCTCGATAAAAGGCCTTAAATTGCCTCTTGGAAACAAAAGAGGAGGAACCTCCGAAAATAACATTAACATAATTACGAGGTACCTGGTAAGACATCTCTTCGTCCTCGTTGACATCTCTTAGCCCGCATTCTTGTTCCTTAGTTGGTAAGGTTGGCATCGGTCCAATTCCTTGGTAAAAGTCATCTAACTGCTTCAACCAGCTCCGGCAGTTCTTGAGGCCGTGGCCTGCAGAGTTGTGGAGTGGACACCATTTCTTGCCTTCCTGTGGGTTAGTCGACTTTTCTGGCTGGTTGGCGCTACGACCACCAGAGGCAGTTTTATTTTTAAACGATGGCTTGTTACCTTTGGTCGAAGGAGGCTTCTCTGCGACCGCGACCTCTCGGTTTTGTCCAGACCGACTCCTTTTTGACTTCTTTGACTTCCCGCCCGATGAAGATTCTGACTTCTTGCTTGAATCCTCCCTTCTAGCGTCCTTGAGACCTGGTTGAGGCGGTAGGTTACCTTTATCAACCATCCGGTTCCATTCGACAGTCTCGGCTGTGTCGGAATATCGATCAGCCATATCAAAGAGATCGGCTACTGATCGAGGAGGATGGATGAGCAAATCTTCGGTGAATCTCTGATACCGAACGGCATGTTTAAATGCCCTGATAACGGAGCTATCAGATATGTTCAGGATGGTATTCCTTACCCCGACAAATCTCTTGACAAACCGACGAAGGATTTCGGTTGAAGTTTGCCGTAGTTGATGGAGGTCATCCTCTTTACCCGGCTTCTGATAACAATTTTGGAAATTGCTGAGGATGGCATCACATAGCATTTCCCAGTTGTAAATCGAACCCTCGGGTTGGTTAAACAACCAGGTTCTTGCCGGTCCTTCGAGGACTGTTGGCAGGTAGTTGGCCATGACCCGGTCATCGCCGCCTGCTGCTTGGATGGCAGTAATGTAGATTTGGAGGAACTCGGACGGGTTCTGAGTTCCATCAAACCTCTCTATGGCCCCTAGTCTAAACTTGTCTGGCCAAACGACCGCACGAAGGCCGGGCGAGAAAGCTTTACAACCAACACAGGGACCGTGAATTGTCCTGCGACTCTCGATCTGATCACGGGCAACCTCATGCAGTGGAGAAGTCACTCGTGGCCCCAAACGAGAGTGGACAGGAATTCGATCCCTATCACGTGAATCCTGCGCCCATCTGGGCTTATCCTATTGAGATGGTACAGGTGGTGGGTGACTCCGCCTACCAGAACCAGAGTTAGAGTTGCCTCGGTTATGGGAGCGTGTCACTGACCAGGAAGAAGCCGTCAGAGTCGCCTCCGATGCGACCTCGTCCAACCTTTCCGCCAGAATTCTGGTGAAGGCCGGTTTCTGCGCATTCGTGACCATAGGAGGAAAATTACGCATGACCTCCGCGATAGATCGAAGTCGGCCATGCGTGCTTCTCCTAGGGGCACCAGGTGTTACCGTTTCTTCTTCCGCCGGGAAACGCTCTGGGGGCAAAGACGGTGTCTGGTCGCGTTTGCGTCCACGTGACCGTCGGGAAGAACGTGGAGCAGCATCGTAACGGGCCTGTGCATCTTGAAGAGCCTCTAGGGCTGTTCTGCGAAGTTCGTTGTCTTATTGCTCGCGATCTTGATCTTCCGTTTGTTTTTGTTCCTGTTCTTCCCTAGCAGCCTGTTTATCGGGAGTTTCTTCCGATAAGGCAGCGAACTATCTAGGGAGAGAAGTCACCGAGGGAGAGAACATCTCCATTTGTTCTGAGTCAAACTCAAAATCGAAGAGACGATGGAGATTATCAGGGTCAAATCTCCCCGGTCTGATTTCCTGGTCGACATCATTCTCCCCCTTAGTAGGGTTGTATGATGGACTGGATTCAACCTCTAATGCATTAAGAACCTCAGTGGGTTCTGATTCTGCATTAGTCGCCTCCTGGTCGACAGACATGACCTGAATGGTCGAATCGACCTCTGGGACGTCCTCGCCTCCGGTTTCCTCCATCGGAACAGGATCGCTAGGAGAAGGCATCGGAATGTGGGCATAATCCTCGAGATCAAAATCATATGCTCCAACCATGATTCAGTGAACCTCCGGATGAAAATTAGGACACCTTGAGAAAGGCCCCACGGTGGGCGCCAGCTGTCGACGATTCAGACTCGGGGTCCTTAGTCGAACTTATGCAGAATTTGTAGGCTGTGAGACCTTTCAGGGTGTCCCTCCGGGATGGTATGATGAATCAACATTAACTAGAACACAAAGATATTTATACAGGTTCGGGCCCTCGATGGTGGGAGTAATAGCCCTACGTCCTATTAGGATTTCACTATATGTGGGAGAAAAGAGTTACAAAACTAGGGAAAAGATCTTCACAGGCGAAGATCTTTCCAGTATGATTATACAAGATTGTATTTGAGAGTCTTATGAAAGCTAACTAACTTAGTCTAGTGTCTTCTATTCTCTCGATCCCCCTGTCCGATCTGATGCATTGGCTTACCCTTTTATACTGGTCAAAAGGCGTCAGGGCATAACGGCATCGAACAGTTGCTCGGGTGCAGTTTTGGCAACTGCCCCTAACTCCCATGCAGGTTTAACACTTGTTATTGAGGAATAACCGCATGTATTAACCTCCTGACGGTTGTCTCCATACGTGGAAGAATCTTCAGGATACTCGGGATATCCCCGTTGTAGGGATTGAACAATCCCGCGCCTCCTGGTCGAAGGTGTTCTCACCGCGTGTTGCTTGTAATCACCTGACCGCGCACTATCTGTGGCTCTCTGTCCGCATATTCGCATATGGGCTTCTGACTACGGACTGTCTACTGTTTGATCGCGTAAAGCCTGTGATCACATGTCTGTGCTTCTCGAAATAACTTGAGTTCGAGTTAACAGACACTCGTCTGGTTCAAATTTGTCCTGAACCAGTCGTGTATTTATTTGAAATAGCTCGGGTATTAATCGTCATCAAGTCTGTGATACTCATAGTATCACAGACGGTTTTCAGGTCAAAACCATCTGGAATGGTTTCATTATTGAAGACGGTTATTAGCTCAGAAAGGTCTGTTATAAGCTCAGAACTGTCTGTGATACTCTGTGATACGTACATAGTTCGATCTATCACAGATGGTTTATAAGATCAAAACCGTCTGTGCATATTAATATTTTTTTAATAAATTTCTTTTTTTTGTGCCTAGCCTCAGGAATCATGCTTGCCATTCCCTCTGTACAATAGCATGTCATATATACAGTTCATTTCATACATGCACAGTACTCAAATATATATAGTTCATCTCATACATGCACAAAACTTAGAAACATGTACAATAGCATGCATTTCATATATACAGCACAGAACTTAAAATATGTACAATTGAGATTGAACAAATAAATGTAATCGACAATTAAAGTCAGTATGTTAGATGTACTATACTATCTATACCTATTTCTCAGTTAGATGCCCTTCAGATAATCTCAATTAGTAAGGCCACACTAATACGAACCTTGCGGGTCCCTAAACTTCCCCTTGGTTGATATGACCTCCGTAAGGAAAAACTCAGTGAGCATCCCTCGGACCATACTAATCTGCCGAGGGTCAAAGCTTTCTGAAGGGAAGTCGATCCCCTGCAGCAAGAGTTGATACAGAAAAAATTAGCTCAATGTAGTTGTAAATTCTGCCAAATCGATACAAAGGGGAGCAGTTGTATACCTTGGGGAAATCTGGCCGGTGAGGGGTGATGATCAGGTCATACATGTGGCGCATCACATAGAACCCACATGTATTGTCGTCCGGCTGTTGATGGCACTACCAATTTATAGACCGAGAATTAGCTGGGGACACGTTATAAAGTAAAATAGATGCCAGTTGAAATTTGTACCGAAAATTGTAACCACTGAAACTTATCGGCTCACCGCTCATGTTGTCGCCCTCCCTCGGCAAAGTAGTTTGTGAAAGCCCTGCAGATAGTCAAAATTGACAGTTTGAGGATAGTCGAAATTGACAATTTGAGGATAGTAAATCTAGATGCAAGACAGGTCCACATGAATATCATAACCTTTTGAATACATCTCGTGCGCCACAATACTCGTACCCTTTCCTCTGTAATGAATCAAGGTAGAACACCTTGTTCCTTTTTGGAATAAGTACTAGCAGGATCCAGTGGTAGCTACATGTTACACGTAAAGAATTAATAATTTAATCTAAGTTTGGGGGTGTGCATATGGAGACACTAATCTATGGGTGAAGTACTGATGAAAGCACTCACCTCTGGTTGTAGGGTACAAGTATGTACTCCTTGTCGACCTGAGCAAGCAACCCTTTTTTGATGTAGTCGACAACGAAGTTCGTGTTGGTCCTAAACATCACCTCGGCGACCATCTGGGGGTCCAAGAAACCGATAGGTTCACCCTTAGCTTTGGCATATCTGGTCATGCAGCTGCTCAGAAGTAACCAATTAATAAATGACATATATGCAAATATGCACGAACAGGCGTGGGATAGTAGGATACTTACAGCACCCAAGACCGTAGAATTGACACGTCGAGCGCGTCTTTGTAGAGTAAATTGTGGAGATCTTTGAAGTTCACCGGATAGCTCCCGTCGTGTTGGAACTCTGCCACGGTGTACTTCACCATGATGTGCGTCGGACGCTGCGTCCTGGTCTTGTTTGTCCTCTTTATGTACCATCCATGCAGGCTCTAGCATGCTAACCCCATGCTAGAAATTGCGGCATCGGAGGCCATGGGCATCCCCAGAGCGAATGGCATGAGAGCTGGCACACTCTTCTCACTCTCCTTCGCTGGGCTCTTCTTTGCTTTTCCCCTACTAGCCAGCTTCTTGAATGGTTGCCTCCTAATCAGAGTTTGCTTTGTCATCAGACCCATTGGTTGGCTTCTCGGAGGGGTCGGCTGGCTAGTAGGCCGAGTGTCGGTGTCTGTCTGTGATGTAAGAACCTACGTATAGTAAGGGCCACTAACTTTGAGGGCTATTATTACAGTATGAATTATGAAACTGGTGGGGGAATTATCTCATTCAGGATGATGTCTTTCTTGGGCCATTGCACGAACGTGTGCACCGCATCCCCGAGAGTCGTAATCTCGTCGTTTGGCGGCTTCTCCAACGGAAAACCCTTGTAATGGTCAGAAACACTGTCCACCTGGACCCACACAAAACCCTCAGATAGAGGGACACTGTGGATGGTGGCCCCCGCCGTGCATGGTTGCGCCATCCCACGGCCAGCCTCGATCGGGAAGAGACCGGCCAGCACCATAAGCTTGCAGGAGGCGGGTTCCTACAAACAGTGCGCATTAACATATTGAATTTCACCGCTTTTCACTTTCGAATGAATTAACATAACAAATGGTCATTACCTACAGAAAGTCCACCGGATACTTTGGAGAGGGCTCCGACTTCGAAGACCTCGGCGAGGACGCGCAGCTACTATGGTGGCCAAGATTGGGGCTCACTAATTTCGCTGCTACAAGGGGGTGCCCTGGGTCGCCTGTTTTAGCTCGTCATACATGGCCCGCATCTCCGACAACTACTGCAGGAGTGCTTTGTCCCGAACAGCAAACTCCGATTGCATCTCCTCCTTGAGCCGTTCGTCATGGGCTTTGTGGGATCTCTTTCTCCTCTTAGCCGCCTCCTCATCATCAGGGAAACCATCCCTTCAAGGCACAGTGGCACCAAGGCCGCGCACGCGGCCTGGATGCTCCTGGTTTCCTAGCGCCGTCGTGAGGATATCCCTGTCCCTCCTAGGGTTGAACTCTCTGGATGTTGCTTGCACACTCAGCGTCACCTGCAACAGGAGAACTTAGCAATACAACCCATTGCATGCGTGTTATGAGGATAGTACGTGATCGTACAATCTTACCAGCCGGTCGATCACTTCCCTGTTCGCAGGGTTATTCACAGAGACGCTTCCGGAGGAGGTCAGTGTCGATCTTGCTCAGCACCAATTGCGGGCGCGCACGTCCGTTGTGCCCGCATAAGGAGCGTCGGTCGAAGACTGGGAAGCCTCCTCGTCCTCCTTCCTCCACAGCCCCTTCTTCCCCACATACCCACCGGTGCCTAGTCTATGTGGGTGGGTATTCTTGGCCTAGTTAGCCTGGCTTTTCACACTAAGCTCCTGGAACTAGGCTTGCCCTTCATCTCCACGAATTGATGCCATGCCTCGGGAGTCATGAAAGGGTTGTTATTGAAGGGGGTCTTTGACTCCTTCACATAGTGCCTGACAAGGTGGCTCTTGAAGTTCCTCCACGCCTTTTTTATTGACATCAGTGTCGTCCCGCAGACGGTGAACTGGTGATTCTCGAGAATGTCAAACGCCGCCTGCACTTCTTCCCACAGCGCATCCTTGCACTCTGGGGGCACTTGACCCCAGTCAGAGGTGGTGATGGGCACCCGCTCCCTTGCCACTTTGCCGCATAGTGAGCGGTACTGACCGACAAGTTTGTCCGGAGCATCCAGTACACCATTGTCGTCGAACTGTACGTGCTGCTTTTTCCGCTTGTCGAGACGCTCGCACGTCATCCGGCCTCGCCCCTTTCTCTTCTGCGACTGGGTCACGGTGGATGCGGTGACCTCTGGCCTAGGCGTCTCTTCGCCAGCGAGGTCACACTGACTCCCCGAGTGGTGCATTTCATCACCAGACATATCAGTTCCTAACATAAGTGAAAGAGAGAACAGTTTGAGTAAATCTGAAACTAATAATTCTATAACAAAACCCATATACTTATAATTAACCAAGAATGACAGAAATGGTGGGGAGGTGACGGAGGTGATCGCGCCGAAAGGTGGGAGGGCGATGGAGGTGATCGTGCCTGACGGTGGAAAGGCGATGGAGGTGATCGCGCCGGACTGTGGGGAGGCAATGGAGGTGATCGCACCGGACGGTGCGAGGGTGGAGCGAGCTAGGGCAAGTGAACAGTTGCGAGGTTTGGAAATGAGCGGGACCAAGCCCGCCTTGAACTATGTACCATGTAGAGAGATTATCACAGTCGGTCCTAACTTCATAACCGTCTGTGATAATCTCTCTAGTGATAATATTTAGAGAGATTATCTGTAACACCCCTGTTTTTGCCAAACCCTAAAATAGCCAAAATCCACATCTTGACCCCAAACCCTAATCTGCCTTAGCCATTCCCTTCTAAATGTTATTCAGAACATTTTTTCCTTCTGGATCATCTCCAAAATCCCATCCTAAAACTGAGTTTCGACCCTTGCCGTCTCAGAACCCTAATTACCCTACTTTTACCCTAAACTGCTTTTCCCCAATTTTGTCGAAACCCTTCAGATCTTGCCCGATCTTACCAAACTTTGGCCGGATAAGTTCTAATAATTTTATGCAACTTATCTGCGAAATCAGATTTCAGATCGGACCATCAGATATCCGAATTTGCATTTAGGCCCAAGTTCTATTCAAATTTTCCTCACAAAACAGTCCCTAGAGCAAGTTTCAAAATTGCAGAACGGCCCAAGTATTCTTTTCAGGTCCATTCGACCAGCACCTGGTCGTTGCCCACGACCAGCGCGTGTCGCCGGAGCCGCACCGTGGTTTTCGCCGCGCTCATTCGCCGCCGGCCACCGCCTCTTGTCGCCTGTGTTGTGAACAGCTGAGCCACCCCACGCGCACATGCCAGCACCGTTGCTTCGCCATGTCCAGCGGTTAAATGGCCGCGCTCCAGCAGCGTTTCACGCGCGCGCTCCCGTTGCCGTGGCATTTGCATGGCACTACGTGTCGTTGCCGGAGCTGTGTTGTTGCCTCCGCATCTGCGCCGTCCCGGACGAAGTCCCAAGGCGCCCTGACATCGCTGGCAAAGCTGCAGCACCGCCTGAAGCGCAATCACGTCGCCGTCGCCGTTGCTGCGCCTGCGCCCGACAAGTTTCTCCCCGGCGCAAGCAACCGTTGTCGTGTTTTCCCTCGTTGGCTCCGTCCTTGTGCCTATTTAAACCCTCCCTGTGCTTTGAGAGCCTCAAGCCTCCAGAAAATCGGCTAAGTCCCAAACTCCACCGTTTTCGCCTTCTTCTCCGGCGAGCCAGTGAGTGAGCTCACGGTGCTAGCCCATTTCACAGCCCCTCTCTTTGATCCAAGTTCACCAGTGAGCTCCCCTCTTCACCCTTTCTGTGTTGTAGCAACCAATTTCTTCCCGACGATCCCCATCGCCGGCGATCGCCGGAAAAGCCCAATTGCCCTGTTTCCCCAATGCTAACTGTTTCATCCCGAATTAGCTCTCGTCCCAGTAGCAGAAACTGATCCTTAGCCATTTCTTAGCAAGCCTGTGGAATCAAAACCCCCAATTGAGCTCAAATCGAAGAAATCCCAATCTGGAACCTCAGCTGTTCGCCGGACCTCGGCGCCAAGCTTCTCCGGTTATTCTCCGACCAAATTGACTTCACCAGTAGCTTCTACACTCCACCCTTTCACTCCCTGAGCAAGGAATCGAGTTCAAACGCCTTGTAGCAAAAACCCCTAATCTCCAGTGTCGTCTTCTCCAGCGCCGGTCGCCCGAATTCTTTCCTGGCCGATCTAGCTCCTGAAACCTTGTCCCTTAGCTTTGCCTCAGCTCCCTGAGCAATTCTTTCCACTAGCTCGACACCTGGATCTGCCTAGATTGTGAGTTATGCCTTTGCCAAATTCTTGTCCAGAGCTGTGCTTGTGCCGTGTCGCCACTGCAGTTCATCACCTGATTTGGCCACCCTCCAGTCACTTTCTGTCCTTGAGCCTGTTGAGTGATTTGTTTCTGTTAGTAATGCCTACCTCCCAGACAAATTGGTGCATCAATTGGAGCCCTAAATCAAAAGTTGTGCCATGCCCTAGTTTCTGGCCATGTCCAGCACTATGTTAGTGCATGTCAGCCACTGGCATTGACCTTGTTCAGCCCCTTCTGGTTGAGCAATTGAAATGCCACCTTGTCCTTTAGATTCCTGGAGTTAAGATCAACAACTTTCTCTATTATCACTTCTCCAGAAAACCATCCTAAGATCAGTTTGAAGCTATGCCAAAGCCACGAACCGAATGTCGACCCTTCGACGTTCAATCCTTTTTAGCCGTTTCTTCGACCAGAGCCCTTGTGACCTTTCCCTAACATTTTCCCCTGCATGCATGACTTATTTATTTAATATTTTCTATGGAAACTATTTTCTGTATGCTTATGATATGTTTGTGTGTTGTTTGATTGCCGCGGAGTCAGAAGCTGAAGGAGCAGAGGAAGTCCTTGAAGATCCGTCTGAGTATTTAGACCCAGCATTGCAAGGCAAGCCTCATTCCTTTGATCATGTCTCACCCAATATTTTCATATGAAGTATATTCACTGTTTCTTACTATGCATGCTTATTTGAGATACAAGTTATGTTTGTTTTGAATGACATGAGTAGATATTACCTAATGAATCATGAAACCCCTTTTGTTATTGAACCTTCATATATATACTTTTGTCACCCTAGGACTCATATATTGAATATCCACATTAAACTTGAAGTGGTCAAATACATGAGAAGTTATAATGAAAACCGTTTTGTCAAGAAAACTGATAAAAGGGATCAATAGTGAGGATTGGATTGTATGGAGAGGGTGCAGTGCGCACCAGGGAATGTGAATGCTCCTCACTAATGGTTCATAAGGACGAGAACCTTGTGCTGTGTCTCTATGCGAATTGTAAACGTACCAACCACTTGCCTGGTATGGGACAGGCACAACTTAGTAGCTTTTTGGTATTAGCAGTTCCCTGCATGGTTTGTCGGTCTGGTTTCTCGCGTGGAAACTGGTGGGCCGCAGT
Organism: Pharus latifolius; assembly: GCA_019359835.1. NCBI lineage: Eukaryota > Viridiplantae > Streptophyta > Magnoliopsida > Poales > Poaceae > Pharus > Pharus latifolius. Next base: position 37,204,570 of record CM033324.1, on the reverse strand, counting down.
TCGGCCATGAGTGATGTGAGTTCAGAAAAATAATGAGAGGTAAAGGTGGAAAGAAGGAAGGCGCCCTACGCCTCAGATTAAGCCGTGCGCGGTTGTAATCTTGAATGGTCATATGTCTTGCGTGGACACAGACCAAGGCTATGTGTCTTACAGGAACATAAGCCAGAGGCTAGGAAGTAAGGCAGTGGGGAGGACCCACAACGGTACTTGAGACTTAATTGTCTATTTACCGGGCAGGGATACTGTTAATACTGAACTGCAAAAGCGTTGTGTGATCTCAGCCTTGTCACATGTGTATAAGTCACATGGAGCTGTACCGACTTGAAAGCCGAGTGAACCAGTGGATGTAAAAAGAGGTACACCTTTGCAAAGTGTAAAAGAAGTATCAGATACTCTGTACTCCCAGGTTCAGGAGTCTTTTCGTAGTGGATGTTATCCATGGGTTATAGCACAAGTAATATTTAGAATGTTTTCATGATATGGTTAACAAAGTAGTGACTCATGGGAGACCACTACATCTAATGTTTTATTGAAAACCTGTTTAATGTTTAAAGTATCATCTTCAAGACAAAGTACTGTTTTACTGAACGAATGACTTGGAAATCTATATATCTCTGTCCATATGAAACTAAAACCCCGGAATCATATGTTTCACCCTCATGTAAGTACAATTGCATTAATCCCCGGAATGAGTGTTGCTGAGCACCAAGTGCTCACCCTTGCATTTATATCCAACTGTAGAAGAGGGATTCGAGGATCCCGATTCTTTCGGTTATGAATACTCAGCAGAAGATGGAAGTGCCCCGGACGAGCCCACATTCCAGAAGGATCATGCGCCAAGTCAAGTCAGATGTGGGAGAAGCCCCTCCAACCCCGCTGCTGATTGAAGTCAAGCTGTTTGTCGTTGCTTTGTGCTTTATGTTGTGTGTTCGGTACTTGGATACAGATTCTTGTCTTGATAAACTGATTATTTTCTTAGCAACTTTACTTAGCGCCATTTTCGGTGCTTTGGCTATGTAATATTGGCCCATGTTGGCCTGATACTTGGTTATCTATAATGCTATGCTTGAGTGGTTTGGAGCTCATGTGACATCATGCTGTGTGTAACCTACCTGGGCGGTTACTAAGATGATCCTCAAATGGGGGTCTCACATTATCACAGACGGTTTTGACTTCAGAACCGACTGAACGTCTGTGATAAGATTATCACAGTTGGTCCTAACTTCATAACCGTCTGTGATAATCTCTCTAGTGATAATCTCTAGAGAGATTATCACAGACGGTTATGAAGACAGTCGGTTCTGAAGTCAAACGTCTGTGATAATCTCTGTAGTGATAATCTAAAGAGATTATCACAGACGGTTTTGATTTCAAAACCGACTGTGACTGCACGAATGCTCGTAACTTCAGAAACTTAACTCTGAACGTCTTCTACGCAATATGTAGAGTTTTACAACCAGAAACTCTGCAGCTCTGCAACTCTGAATGCTCGAAAACTTGTTTTAAATGAACACTCAGATATTTCAAATGGAGTCGAAATGCTCCAAAAATTGGTTACAATGTGGAGCATGCTCAAATAAATTTAACGTACAATGTGGAGCATACTCATATAAATGTTACATACAAATGGGGAATTTGACCGACAGTTTTCACATATACAGCCATGTTATCCTCAACTTTCCACTTGCCGCGGCCCTGCAAAGATGAGAATTAGTGGAGATATATAAGCTATACCGATGGAAACAGACAGATAACTGGTTTCGTCGGTGTCTTCAGTATCGACCTGTACACCATCTCCAAATGGAGGCATCTCATCAAATTGATTGTATTCCTCCTCGTCTACGACATTTTCAACTCCAACAATCCTTCTCTTACCATGAAGGACGACATGTCACTTCTTATTGGCCGGGTCAGTGACATAAATGACCTGAATGGCTTGCTTTGCAAGTATGAATGCTCATCTTTATAAGAAACTCGATCGAGATCCACAGAAGTGAAACCATAACTGTCAACCTTCACTCCCTGTGGGATTTGGACCCATCGGCATCGAAACAGGGGAATCTTGAACAGTACGTAATCGAGCTCCCAAATTTCTTCAATGAACCCGTAGTACAAGTTCAATCCACGTACTACCCACTCGCGTTTGGCATGCCACAATGCCATCCAGCCAAATAACCCCAACTTCTATATTCTTTGTATATTATTTGCATGGGAATTGCGACTTCTATATTGTTTCTATATTATTTGCAGGGCTCCGAAGGACTACCCTCCTCATGTGCCAAAGATTGCCGCTTCTATGTATATGATCGCGATAGTCGTTCCTTGATCGCACACAGTGCACATACCTTTGTATGGTTGAATGTTCGCCAAAAGCTAAAGAAAGATAAAGAAATAGGGAAGATAGCATGCAGTCTAAGAACGTGCTAGAAAATTAGAAAATTGACATAAGAACAAATTTTTCATTAATTTTTTCATCACTTACCAAAGAAAGTAAAAATACAAAATGCTAGGTCAAGGAGTGGTCTTAGCCCTGGCTGCATCTAAAATAAAGTCAGTTTGACTTACAGCCAGGATGCAGGACTCCTCCAGTGACAAGTTGTCCTTCTTAGGATCAACTACTACCGCGTCGAGAAGGCCTGCGAACTCCCTCAGCTTCGCGATGGTATCCTTCATAGCCAAACCGTAGCCAGCGATGGTCATATCCGCGGCTTGCTTCTCCTAGCAAAGATGCCTCGTCCTCGCCCTGGCATTGTCACCATCCGTCTTCATGCACTGAATGTGCTGGAAGAGATCGTCCAGGTCAGGCCGTAGCTGAGTGTGCTTCTCCGTAAGGAGCTTGTGCTCCTCCTGGAGGGCCCTTAGCTTGGCTTCCACCTTGCCCGAGTCTTCCACGGCTCCCCTTCCCTGTGCAAATCAACAGGTCAAGTACTAAACATGGATTAACAATACAGGGGTAAGTCCAAAAGATTAAGAGTTCTTACCGGGGAGGGCAAGGCTGACGATGCCATTGAGGATGCCATTGGCACAGAGAAGCTAAGGAGTCAAACAGTTTGAGAATTATAAAAACTTGTAAAGTAAATGGCAATTATTCCACTGTCAAGCTATTTATAGAATTTTCCAAGGCGACGCTTCGTGTTCGCCTAGGCGCCGTACGAAGATTGGAGACCGAAATGAACACAGTTGAGAATTTGAAGTACTGGCACTATTTAGAACAGTCAGTTCTGATATTAGTACCGTCTCTAATACTACACTATCACAGTCGGTTTTGAGTTTAGAACCAATTGTATTTATCACAGTCGGTTTTGATAACCGAACCGTCTGTGATATTCTAGTTATCACAGATTGTTCTCAGTTGAGAACTGATTGTATCTATCACAGTTGGGTTTTAGTTTAAAAACGTATGTGATAAGTAGACTATTACAAATGGTTTTGTGTTCAAAACCGTGTGGTTGACTATCATAGTTGGTTTTGACATCAGAACCGATTGTGATAACTTAACATATTCTCCCAATAGGCCTTCGCAGACGGTGTTCCATTGAAAAGTTCATAACCGTATGTGATGTGTCGTCCTGGATGTCTGTTTCTGTGGTAGTGCGAGAAAGTTTGAGGAGACATACCACGTTTGTGCTTCATAACCTTCTTGATGTTGCGTCGAGGAGTCATCATTGCCGTAGAAAACTTCAGATCTGGGGGTGTCGAGGCGCGAGGAGCCATAATCCGCAATTGGATCAAGGTTTGAGCGGTTGGATTTGGAATTCTAGGGCTAGGTTTGTGGTGGTTTTGAGGGGTTTGAAGGGCTCAACAATGGTGTTTTGCTGTTTGGAGAGCATGGGAGGCTTTAAATAAGGTGCTAGGTGATAGTTGTAGAGGTTTGGGAGAAGAAATGTACTAAAGGACTCAAAAAGGATCCTTTCAGCTGAAAAAGAGGAGAAAACCGAGCTTGGCACGACCACGGGCACGGGGCGTGCTTCGGGACGTGCTCGGTTTGGGTTTTACCTGTTTTGACCAGGTGGTCGCACCAACAGCGGCTCTCCTACTAGCACGGGTCGTGTTTGGTTCGGGAAAAATTTTGTTATTGGTTTTTCGACCAACTGGTCACACAGACAGCAGCACAACTATGAGCATGTGTCGTGTTAGACAAGGGCACCGGATGTGCCACTGGTTGTGGTCGTTTCAGTCGAAAAAGAAAAAGGGTTTTATTGTTTTGAGAAGTTCAACCCGAGAGTGCCACTTGTCGTGCCCCTGGTCGTGGTCTCCTCGGGAGGTTTTAGAAAACTTGAAAATTTCTTTGAAAATCAACCCAAGACCGGCACTAGTCGTGTTCGTGGTCGTGCTTAGCTCGGGTAGAAAGAAAAACTTTAATTTTTTGGAAAAAATTGCACCCGAAAGTGGCATTGGTCACGCTCGCCTCAAGAGTTTTGAAAAACTTTAAATTTTTTGGAAAATTAGCACCCGAACGCGGCACTGATCGTGTTCGTGGTCCTGCCCGGTTCGAGTAGAGAGAAAAACATGAGTTTTTTAAAAAAATTACTAAACCGAAGCCACCACTGGTCGTGCCTATGGTCGTGGTCGATTTGGCTGAGAAGAAAAATTGAGTTTTTGAAAAATTAACCAAACTGAACCTAGCACTGGTCATGCTAGTGGTCGTGGTCAACTCGGCCAGTTTGAAAACTTTTTATTTTTTGTCTTTTCAAAAAGAATTAGCCCTAGTCTACGAAAAGTTTGGGTGGTCAAACGATGTCAGAATTGAGTGATTTTTGCACCACTGTGTTCATAAAAGGGAGAACTACATGTTGGTATAGCGGGTTGCCTCCCCGCTAGCACTGGTGTAACGTCCCACTCGATGGAACATCCTCGGCCGTTCATAAATATATAGAATTGAAAGAATTGACCGAGTTCAGTGTACTTACCTTGTCTCCAGCATTGTAAAGCTTGGTACGGTGCATGTTTACCTTGAAAGTGGTACCGTCTTGTGCTCGAAGATCTACGGCACCATACGGGAAGACTTTTTCTATCGCGTATGGCCCAGTCCATCACGATTTCAATTTCCCTGGGAACAATTTCAACCGAATATTGAATAGTAAAATTAAATCACTTGGTTTGAACTCACTGTTGGGGATCCTTTTGTCGTGCCACTTCTTCGTGTTGTCTTTATAGATCAAGGCACTTTTGTAGGAGTTGTTCTGAAGCTCTTCTATTTCATGCAATTCAAGGATTCACCTTCGCCCCGCTTTGTCGATGTCCCAATTGAGTTCTTTTAACGCCCATAACGCCCTGTGTGACAATTCAACAAGCAAATGGCAGTTTTTACCAAATACAATTTTGTAAGGCGTCATACCTAGCAGAGTCTTGAATGCAGTGTGATATACCCAAAGGACAGCTGGAAGTTTGAGCGCCCAATCCGTATGAGACGGAGCCACCACCTTCTGCAAGATCGTCTTGATTTCCCTATTTGACACTTCAACCTGTCCACTTGTTTGAGGGTGATATGCAAGAGCAACTTTATGAATAACCCCATATTTTATGAACAATTTTTGAAATTGGTAATTAGAGAAATGCGCGCCGCCATCACTAATTACTGCTCATGGTATACTAAATCGGAGAAAGATGACTATTTTGAAAAGCTTGATCACATGTTTGGATTCATTTGTTGGTGTGGCAACAGCCTCTACCCACTTTGAAACATAATCAACCGCAACTAAGATGTAGGAGTTGCCCATAGAAGATGGAAAAGGTCCCATATAATCTATCCCCCATACATCAACAAACTCAATTTCAAGAATGTTTGTTAAGGGCATTTCATGTCTTTTACTCAAATTTCCAGAACATTGGCAAGGATTGCATTTTTGCACAAAGTCATAAGAATCTTTAAATAAAGAAGGCGAAAACAAACCTGATTGCAATACCTTAGCCGCTGTTTTTGAAGCTCCGATGTGTCCACCACATGGAGATGAATGACAATGTTCAAGAACACTTTGAATCTCATGATCAGGCACGCATCTTCAAAAGATGTTGTCAACTCCCTTTTTGAAAAGGTTCGGATCTTTCCAGTAGTAGCGTTGGATGTCGTGGAGGAAGCTCTTTCATTGTCTACTCATCAACCCTAGAGGAAGTTCATGGTTAAATAAATAATTTGCATAATCAGCATACCATGGTTCTTGTTGAATAAAGTAAAGGTGCTCGTCGGGTAAAGAGTCATTGATGTGAACGTCGGCGGTGTTGGTTAAGAGTCATGAAAGATGATCGGCAACGACGTTCTCAGCACCTTTCTTATCTTTGATCTCCAAATCAAATTCCTGCAGTAATAGGATCCATCGTGCAAGTCGTGGCTTGGTTTCCTTCACGTTCGTTGGTGGTGGAAGACTTGCTATGACTTTGATCTTTGCCTTGTTGACTTCAATCCCTCGTTCAAAAATCACGTGGCCAAGTACCACGCCTTCTTGAACCATGAATTGACACTTTCCCAATTTAGCATAAGGTTAACTTCTTCGCGCCTGCTTAAGACTTGAGAAAGATTTTGTAGACAGGCATCGAAAGAAGAACCATAAACACTAAAATCATCCATAAAGACTTCCATTATTTCTTTGATTAAATCTGAAAAGATAGCCATCATACCTCTTTGAAAAGTTATAGGCGCATTATATAACCCAAATGGCATTCTCCAGTAGGCAGAAGTACTGAAAGGACATGTAAACGTCATCTTATCTTGATCATCGGGATGAATTAGGTTTGAAAGAACCCCGAATACCGGTCAAGAAAACAAAAATATGCATGTTTGGCCAATCTTTGCAACATTTGATCAATGAAAGGTAGTGGAAAGTGATCCTTCCAAGTGGCGCTATTTAATTTACGATAATCAATGCACATGCACCATCCAGTAACAAGTTTAGTTGGGATCAACTCATTGTTAGCATTCTTAACCACAGTCATACCTCCTTTCTTTGGAGCCACGTGAACAAGACTAACCCAATTACTATTAGAAATAGGATAAACCCGCATCTAATGGTTTAGAAGTTTCAGCTTTTACAGTTTCCTTCAAGTTTGGGTTTAGTCTACGTTGACGCTCAACAGAGGTTTTAGTTTCATCAACTAGAGAGATCCTATGCATGCAAATTTCAGGGCTAATCTCTTTGATATCATCAATTGAATAACCAAGAGCATCGCGATGCACACAAAGTAAAGAAATCAATTTTTCTAGTTGCGAATTGGTCAAGTTTGCATTAACAATGACATGTTGCATCTCATCATCATCCAACAACACATATTTCAGTGAGGAAGGAAGAGTTTTAAGCATAGGTTTACTTACCTTTTTCTTACCTGTGACATCGGAATTCGAGATGTCCTCTTTGGATGGTTCTTTTGTTGGTTCATCTTTTTTTGTTCTCCTTTTTCACTGCTGTCTATTTTTTTGTTTTTGAATTTCTCATCCGTCTCTTCTCCCAAAGTGAGTCGAAGTGGTGACTCCTCTTCTAAGACTTCTTCTATACTATCCATGCTGCAAATTTTCTCCTCATACATAGGGTAGTCAACAAATTTAGACAATTCAAATAAAATTTTCTCCTCCCCTATGCGAAAAGTAATTCGTCCCTCACGAACATCAATGAGGGCACCTGCTGTCCGGAGCATTGGTTGCAATCCTTGACGGAATTGGTAGGACTTCTTTTTACTAGTTTGACCGTACTATTAAGATGGGTCGAAAACTAGTAGCTTGTGTCTATCTAGTGTGGAAGCTCAAATGCATTCATATCATCTTGCACTATTGCTTTATACCTCCTGCATTGCTAAGAAAATCTAAGTGTAGTTTGTGTTGCATTAACGAAAATGTTTTGAAAACTGCACTTAGTTATGGTCGCCAGCTAGAGCAATCTGTTTTATCACTAGAGCTGGTTGTGGTCGTATTTGCACATTTTGATCGTATCCATGTTTGGAGTTTGGTCATGGTCATGTTTGCTAGATTGGCTGTATATTTGTTTGGAGTTTGGTCGTGGTCGTAGGAGTTCAAGTTGGTTGTATCAGTTTTCAGCTCGATTGTGTACGCTCGACCAAATCCACTCGACCACCTGTTTTCGACTAGATATTCGACTTGTGGCTTTAAGTTCCTAAATCATATTGGTCGTGGTCGTTGCTGAGTGTCAGTAGGCTTATCCATGAGAAAATAGTCAATCTGCATGTGCAAAAAACCCAAATATGAGTTTTGAGTAAAATTGTGATGAGGACATCACCCCTAACGATGCGTCCATTCTTCCAACATCCGTTGTGCAAGGACCAATAACAAGGGCACGTGCACGTCAACTAAATCACCAGGTGAGCTCGTTTCTTAGTACACGAGAGAATATTGACAAGAGCGAGTTACTACCTAATAATATTGTGCTTGTACTCAGGAATCATGGTGTTGATCAGCGAGGGTGTCACTTTGCGCCAAGACGGGTCGGGAATCAAGTCTACCGCGAGCTGGAGTCCGGGTCGGCCACGGTGGAGCAGCCTGTCTTCAAACGGGCGTAGCAGATGCATACAAACTTTGTTTGGGGCGTTCAAGTACATTACGGAGAAGCCCTCAACGAGACCTTTCCAACGGATCTGGTCCCACATCCAAAATCTTTATGAGTCAATCACAATCATCAAAACAAGTGGAGACCAGATTCTGTTGGGCCGTGCGGTGCTGCGTCACCTGTCTATTGGGCCTCGGGCCGTGTATCCCGCGTGGGGGGGTGCGCCCCAAATCCTAGATGCCACCCCTCTCGCATATTAAAACCTCGTAGCCGTCATTGTTAGACTTGGGTTTTGCTTAGAATTTTTCTGCTGTCGCAGTTCGCCGTCTTTCAGTTTGTGGAACCAACACTTCGTGATCTTAATACATACTTGCAATTTGAGATTGCTTCTTCTGTGTTCTTGCACGTGTTCTTCGATTCACTTGCAGGAACAGGCCTTCGTGGCTAGGTCAACCACTCCTCGGTACGGTTGATAATGAACGGAGCAGTGGTGTAACGATTGCAGGCCTAGATCGGTTTTGGTCGAAAGTCGGGTCGTCAACGTCGAGTCTCCACCAATCGAACTATCCCCTACCTGTCGGAAGATTGGGACCCCGTTCCTCATCAAGTGGTATCAGACCTCCGGTTTCCCGTCAGGTATCTCGTATCCCATCTGTTCATTGTTCATTGTTTTACCCATCGTACAGAAAAAAGCCAAAAAAAAAAATTAGGTCATAGTCTTCCGCTGTCCAAACCACTTCGAGCCTTCGCAATCTTTGCTTTCAGTTAGCGTTGTTGAGTTTGTGTCCTTAGTTCGTCGTCTGGTTGCTGGTTTAGATTGTGTTCGTAGTTCTGTCCATCACCTCCCTGTTGCATCGTCCGTCCTACCACTTCCAGACATCCAGAAAACCAAATCGAGTCCTACTCGGTTTGCCCCTGCTAGCCGCCTTGTGTTACTGTCCCGCTTCGCAAACCCTAGATAGGTGGCAAACCGCCTTGTGTCAAACGCCCTGCATCGCTTGCCTCCCCTTTGTTCATCCCGCCAACTCACCGTCACGTTCCCTACTTGCGAAACCGAAAGTTCGCATTGCCTAGAAACCCTGACCCGGAGCACCTTCACTAAAATGGCCATAACTTTTGCATCCGAACTCCGTTTGAGCTCCACGACCACTCGTTTCGAAGCTAACGAAAAGTTACACTTTGTCAGTTTTGGCAAAATTTTGGAGGCCAAAATCCCTCTGGAAGATCGAGTATCTGGCCCCGGAAGTTTTAGCACAGTTTTCGGAGCAAGCACGGGAATTTATATCGGCCACCCCTTACCTCCAAATTGAGGGGAACCTGCTTTGTTTCCATATTTCTGTGTTGCTGAACTTGAAAAAAATATCAGAAAAATCAAGCAAAAATAAAAAAAAATTTATCAAAAAGAGGCAGCGCACAGAAAAGAGCCGCGCAGTAAAAAAGAAAATCCGTTGGTTCATACTTGCCATACTTGCTATCTTTGGGATCAGAATTGCTTCAATTTTGATTGTCCTTGCCATCATCTTGATGTTTCCATTGGTTACCTTGTTATCTTTGCTTGCTTGAACAATTCTAAGGGCGCATTTAGGCCAGCAACACTAGTGGGTTCTTTGGACACTTATTCAACTTAGCATTCTGATTTCAAAAATTGCTAACCTTTGCTACCATAACTGCCTTCCAAGCTCCACATACTTTCTATCAGAACAAGATTCAACCTTGCAATCGTTACACTTAAGCTAGTCACGATATCACGAACCAGCCACCGGTTGTACCTTCTGCAGCGTTGGTAAGAACCTTGCAAGGGCGTGGTAAGATGCTTGAGAGGGTGTCAATCCACTTGTCTGAACCTGGTAGTTTGTAGGGATAATACTTCTTGTGTTTCTTCTACTTTCTACTAATCATGGCAGGATCTGATAAAGAGGACAACGAGTGTGTCCTTCATGCTGAGCTGAAAACCATGATGGAAGAGATAACCAAAGGTATTGAAAGATTGGAACGACGTGTTGCCCAGCTTGATGACAGGGTTTAGGTGATCGAGAACCGCCCACCTGCTGTCCAACAACAGCAAAATGATGCAGCCCAGGAGCATGATGATGATGTAGAGGGACATGTGGCACCTCGCAATGAACCCGCTATGCGACGTGCGGCACATGACTTAGAGCGCTTCAACCGAAATCGTCAAGGTATGAGAGGTAACAATGGTAATAATAACTATCGCAATGATGATCCATTTGCTAAAGTTAAGTTTACCGTACCTTCTTTTTCTGGTACATATGATGCTGAGATGTATTTAGATTGGGAAATAGAGATTGAACAAAAATTTAACTCCCATCTTGTTCCTGAAATTCATAGAGTTAGACAAGCCACTAGTGAGTTCAAGGATTTTGCTATAATTTGGTGGAATGAACTAGTAAAGTCTAACGTACATCCTGGTACTTGGCATGATCTGAAGAGACAAATGCGCGCTAGATTTGTGCCTCCTTCCTTTAAACGTGATTTGCGTAAAAAATTGCAATGCTTAGATCAAGGTAACAAATTGGTAGAGGAGTACTACCAAGAGCTTCAAATAGGCATGTTGCGTTGTGAGGTAGAGGAAACCGAGGAGGATAAAATGGCTCGTTTCTATGGGGGGTTAAGGCATGATATACAAAATATTATTGATTACAAGGACTATCATGATGTCAATAGATTGTTCCAGCTTGCTGTTTTGGCAGAAAAAGAATTGCAGGGACAACAACAGCAGCCACGGAGCAACTTTGGTAGTACGTTCACCCCAAGACAGGCGTCAACCAAATCAGAGCCACCTCCTACTGTTCGGTCTACTACCCCCTCGACCAGTAGGGCGCGTTCAGTAGAACCGTTACCACCGCCACGTACACCCGAGGTAAGCAAAACTTCTAATGTGCAGGCACCAGCGTAGTCGTCTTCATCTGTTGCCTCCACGGGACGTACAACAGGTATCATATGCCACCGTTGCAAGGGGATGTGCCATGTCATGAAGGACTGCCCAAGTCAGCGAGCTTACATTGCGACAGACGATGGTGGGTACGTTAGTGCTTTTGATGTTGAAGATGAATATGCTATTGCAGCTAACCTTGTAGGTAATGTTGATGATGAATCCGAACATGATGATGATGGGGAAGCTTTGGGTATGGTAGCCACACAAAAATACCGGACCATCATTGTCCAGCGGGTCCTTAGTACTCAAATGAAGCAAGCCGAGCGAGCCCAACGCCACAACTTGTTTCAAATGTTCCTCGTCGTCAACGACCGGCGCGTCCGAACAATCATTGATGGTGGGAGCTGCAACAACTTGGTGAGTTCTGATCTGGTCAAGAAGCTTGGCTTGACCACACAACCACATCCCCAACCATATCATGTTCAATGGTTCAACGACAGCGGAAGGGTTAAGGTAACGCAAACCACAAGAGTACCATTTTTCATTGGTTCATACCATGATGTTGCTGATTTTGATGTAGTGCCTATGCAAGCATGTTCACTTTTATTAGGCCGACCTTGGGAATATGACACTAATGCAACTCATCATGGTAGAAATAATTGGTACACTTTCATGCACAAAGGAAAGAAAATAACCTTGCTTCCCATGACTCCTTCTGAAATTGTGCACTTTGATAGGGAAAGACTTGAAAATGAGAAGAAAGAGAACACCACAGAATCTGAAAAATCAGCAAGTAGCTAAAACTGTTTTTCCGTATAAGAAAGATAAGAATGTACCTGCTTCTAAGACTGAGGGAATTAAATTGAAGGGTGGTGTTTTGCTTGCTACAAAATATGATCTTGCTGAACCGTCATGCTTTGCTTTGATATGTAAAGAGACCTTGTTTTCATTTGATGATATGCCTGTCTCTTTTCCACCTGCTGTTACTAACCTTTTGCAGGAGTATGACGATGTGTTCCCCACTGAGGTGCCCCCGGGACTACCACCTATTCGAGGTATTGAGCATCAAATTGACTTGATCCCGGGAGCGATATTGCCAAACCGTAATGCATATAGAACCAATCCAGAGGAGACTAAGGAAATTCAATGACAAGTCCAAGAGCTTTTGGACCATGGGTACGTGCGACAAAGCCTTAGTCCTTGTGCTGTTCTTGTTCTTTTGGTTCCTAAGAAAGACGGTAGTTGGCGCATGTGTGTGGATTGTAGAGCCATTAACAATATCACAATAAGGTATCGTCATCCTATTCCTAGGTTAGACGACATGCTTGATGAGTAAAGTGGTTCTATTATCTTCTCAAAAGTTGACTTGCGTAGTGGGTACCACCAAATTCGAATGAAATTGGGAGACGAATGGAAAACTGCTTTTAAGACCAAGTTCGGTTTATATGAGTGGTTAGTTATGCCTTTTGGATTGACTAATGCACCTAGTACTTTCATGCGCTTGATGAACGAGGTCTTACGTTCTTTCATTGGTAAATTTGTGGTGGTCTATTTTGATGATATCTTGATCTATAGCAAGTCACTTTCTGAACATCTCGAACATTTACGTGCTGTTTTTAATGCTTTGAGAGAGGCACGTTTGTTTGGTAACCTCGAGAAGTGCACTTTTTGCACCGATCGAGTCTTGTTTCTTTGCTATGTTGTGACTCCGCAGGGAATTGAGGTTGATGAAGCCAAGATCGAAGCTATCAAGAGTTGGCCGACTCCTAAAACGGTCACACAGGTGAGAAGCTTTCATGGACTTGTTGGTTTCTACCGCCATTTCGTGAAGGACTTCAGCACCATTGCCGCACCATTGAATGAATTGACAAAGAAGGGCGTTGCATTCCATTGGGGACAACCACAAGAGGACGCCTTCAACCTTTTGAAAGAAAAGCTAACAAATGCACCATTACTCCAACTTCCAGATTTTGGTAAAACTTTCGAACTTGAATGTGATGCTAGTGGAGTTGGCATTGGTGGTGTGCTCATGTAAGAAGGGAAGCCTGTTGCATATTTCAGCGAGAAATTAAGTGGGCATGCTTTAAATTACTCCACGTATGATAAAGAGTTGTACGCTCTTGTGTGAACTTTAGAGACGTGGCAACATTATTTATGGCCTAAGGAATTTGTTATTCACTCTGATCATGAGTCGCTGAAACATATTCGCAGTCAAAACAAATTGAACCGTAGACATGCCAAGTGGGTAGAATTTATTGAATCTTTTCCTTACATCATTAAACACAAGAAAGGGAAAGATAATGTAATTGCTGATGCTTTGTCTCGGAGATATGCTATGTTGTCTCAACTTGACTGTCGAATTTTTGGACTTGAAACTATTAAAGAACAATATGCTCAAGATGCTGATTTCAAAGATGCTTTGATTAATTGCAAGGATGGGAGGGCTTGGAATAAATTTGTACTCAATGATGGGTTCTTGTTTAGAGCTAACCGCCTATGCATTCCAGTTGGATCCGTTCGTCTTTTGTTGTTGCAGGAAGCTCATGGAGGAGGCCTGATGGGACATTTTGGTGTCAAAAAGACGGAGGATATTTTGGCCACACACTTCTATTGGCCAAAGATGAGGCGTGATGTTCAGCGCTTCGTGGCACGCTGCACCACGTGTCAAAGGGCAAAGTCACGGTTAAATCCACACGGTTTGTATATGCCTCTTCCTACTCCTAGTGTCCCGTGGGAGGATATCTCGATGGATTTTGTTCTAGGTTTGCCTAGGACAAAGAGGGGGAGGGATAGTATATTTGTTGTTGTGGATCGATTCTCCAAGATGGCACATTTTATTCCTTGCCACAAAAGTGATGATGCCACTCACATTGCCGACTTATTTTTCAAAGAAATTGTTCGTTTGCATGGTATGCCTTCCACTATTGTTTTAGATCGCGACACAAAATTTTTGGGTCATTTCTGGAGGACATTATGGAATAAATTGGGGACAAAGTTACTGTTTTCTACTACTTGTCATCCCCAAACTGATGGCCAAACGGATGTGGTAAATCGCACCTTGTCCACAATGTTGCGAGCTGTTTTGAAGAAGAACTTAAAGATGTAGGAGGAGTGCCTTCCTCATGTGGAGTTTGCCTACAACCGTGCGCTACACTCGACTACCAAGGTAAGTCCTTTCTAGGTAGTGTATGGTTTCAACCCTCGTGCTCCTATTGACCTATTGCCTCTTCCATCATCTGAAAAGGTCAATCTTGATGCTAAGAAACGTGCTGAGTTCATTTTAAAACTACATGAAACAACAAAAGAAAATATTGAGCGAATGAATGAAAAATATCGCATTGCTGGAAGTCATGGTAGAAAGGAATTGATATTTACTCCTGGAGATCTTGTATGGCTACACTTACGTAAAGAGCGTTTTCCTGAGTTAAGAAAGTCAAAATTAATGCCTCGTGCGGATGGTCCATTTAAGGTGTTAGAGCGAATAAACGATAATGCCTACAAACTTGAGTTGCCTGCAGATTTCGGGGTTAGCCCCACTTTTAACATTTCAGATTTGCGGCCATATTTGGGAGAAGAAGATGAGCTTGAGTCGAGGACGACTCCAATTCAAGAGGGAGAGGATGATGAGGACATCACCCCTAACGATGCGTCCATTCTTCCAACACTCGTTGTGCAAGGACCAATAAAAAGGGCACGTGCACATCAACTAAATCACCAGGTGAGCTCGTTTCTTAGCACACGAGAGAATATTGACAAGAGCGAGTTACTACCTAATAATATTGTGCTTGTGCTCAGGAATCATGGTGTTGATCAGCGAGGGTGTCACTTTGCGCCAAGACGGGTTGGGAATCAAGTCTACCGCGAGCTGGAGTCCGGGTCGGCCACGGCAGAGCAGCCTGTCTTCAAACGGGCATAGCAGATGCATACAAACTCCGTTTGGGCCGTTCAAGTACATTACGGAGAAGCCCTCGACGAGACCTTTGCAACGGATCTGGTCCCACATCCAAAATCCTTCTGAGTCAATCACAATCGTCAAAAAAATGGAGACCAAATTCTGTTGGACTGTGCGGTGCTGCGTCACCTGTCTATTGGGCCTCGGCCCGTGTATCCCGCGTGGGGGGGTGCTCCCCAAACCCTAGATGCCACCCCTCTCGCATATTAAAACCTCATAGCCGTCATTGTTAGACTTGGGTTTTGCTTAGAATTTTTCTGCTGTCGCAGTTCGCCGTCTTTCGGTTTGTGGAACCCCAACACTTCGTGATCTTAATACATACTTGCAATTCGAGATTGCTTCTTCTGTGTTCTTGCACGTGTTCTTCGATTTGCTTGCAAGAACAGGCCTTCGTGGCTAGGTCAACCGCGCCTCGGTACGGTTGATAACGAACGGAGCAGTGTTGTAATGATTGCAGGCCTAGATCGATTCTGGTCGAAAGTCGGGTCGTCAACGTCGAGTATCCACCAATCGAACTATCCCCTACCTGTCGGCAGATCGGGACCCCGTTCCTCATCAAATTGGCAAAGTGCTTTTTCGGTTTGCATAGGCCGGACATTGTCTGTGATGGCCGGACATTGTCCGGCCTGTACAAAATTGGCTCGATTTGTTGCAAATGGCTAGTTTCTTTGAGGGGATACAAATACCTCATGTTGGCCAGCATTTGAGGCTGCCCAAGAAGTTGAAATTCCTGTGTATAAGTTAGCCAAACTCTTTGGAATCAATCTATTGCATTTAGAGCCAAGATTTGAGCCAAATCTTTGAGAGCAATTAGAGAAAAGCTTTTGTGAGAGGCTGAGTGCTTAGTGCACTTCATCCACAATTTGCAAGCTAGTGCTAGAGTGTTGAGCATCCATTTGCATCATTTGAGCTTCTAGCATTTGATTTGTTCAAGTGAAAGCGTCCGACTTGTTGCTCTTGGTGAATCGCCTTCACCTAGACGGTGTTGGAGGAGAGCCGCGATCGCTCCAATTGAAGTTTTTTGGAGAGGACGACAAACAAGTGTGAAAGGTTTGGTGCTCGCCTATCCGGTGTGAAGAAGGAGCAACCCGAGTGGAGATATCCTTCGTGGATATAGAAGCGAGACTCACATGTGAGCGCTTCAATAAGGAATAGGGGAGACCGGGCGAGTCTCTGAGACCTCGGTAAAAATTATTGTCAATTTTTTCTCTCTTATTCATTTCATATTTAACTTCACACAATTGTATCAAATTAATCTTGTTGCATGTTGAATTGCTTATTCTATATGGTTGAATGCAACTAGTTGATTAGATAGTTTTAAATCCCTTTTTGAAATCTAGGTTTGCCTAAATAATCTTGAAAAATTGTTTAGTCAAAAGAATTTTTAAAAGCCTCCTATTCACCCCCCTCTAGTCGGCATCCTTGATCCTACATCATGGACGCCTTCTCTTTCTCTTGATTTGCTAGAAAGTTCTCTAGCATGCGCTCCATGTTTGACTGCTCGGGTTGTCGTTGGTTTGGCGATCGATAAGGTTGCTGATTTAGTTGTTGGAACGGTGGCCTTTGAGCTTGATATGAGGGATTTTGTTGATGTTTTTTCTTCTGTCCAAAATTTGGTTGTTGGCGTTGAGGTTGCTGATTTTGTCCTCACCATGCAAAATTTTGATTGTTGCATCATTTAGAGTTATACGAGTTAGAAAAAGTATTACCTTACCATTGTTGCATGCCCTGAAAAGCGTTTGCTTGCTCCATGGATGGGTTAAATTGGCATTCATGGCCATAGTGGCCTTGTATGCCGCACAATTCACATATAGGTATAATTGCATTAATAGACGAAGTAGCAGTTGATCCAAGAATAGCAAGTTTATCGGTTAGAAGTGCTACCTGTTAGGCCAATTGCGACATTACACTACATCCATGTTGTTGGTCAGAGTTTGTTGAGCAGCTCGTTCAGTTCCCTATTGAGTGTAATTTTGAGTGATACCTTCGATGATGTCGTATGCTTCATTTACACTTTTGTTCATTAGTGCGCCGCCGGTTGCAGCATCTATGGCCATTCGTCCATTGTAGTTCAATTTGCTATAAAATGTTTCAACTACAAGCCACTTCTCTAGTCTGTGATGCTGACATTTGATCAACAAGTCCTTGTACCATTCCCAAGCACTGTAAAGTGATTCACCAACTTACTATGAAAAAGATGCAATCTGGTTGCGAATATAAACAGTTTTAGCAAGAAGGAAAAACTTACCAAAAAATGCTTCAAACGAACATAAAAACTGCATACGGAGTCCGTTTGGAATTATTGAGTACTTGATGGAAAGCTTATTCCGAGACCTTTCCAACGGATCTGACTCCACCTTCAAATTCCTTCTGAGTCGGCCGCAATTATCAAAACAAGTTGACGTACAGAACCTGGACTGTATAGAACCTAGACTCTTAGGTGCTGCGTCACCTCTATTTTGGGCCACAGCCTATGTACCCGTCTCTCCTTTATATGGCTAAACTCCTCATATTCTTCGAGGTTATTTGCTAAGTTTGTTCCCCCATTGTGTGAGAGACAATTGTTCATCGGAGTAGTGTCCCCGGACCTGGTTTGATGAAAGATAACCTCAATTTGTTATTCTGGAATTCCATATTGCTTTGCATCTTTTTCTTGCTCGTTTCGTCTACTGCGGTAGGAATTAACCTTCGTGGTAAGGTCATCCGAGCGTGAGCACGGTTGATAACAACATGTGCGTGGGTGTAGCGATTGCAAGGACTCAATCCCTACTGATTGGAAGCCTTGAAACGTGAACATCTCCGTTCCGCAAAGTAGAACCTATCAGAAGATCAGGCCACTGTCGCATCATCTTCAGGTGCACTTCTCAAAGTTAGCAAATAAACGTGCATCATGTAAGGCATGAAAAACAGCACGCAAATGTTCCATGTGTTCAGCTTGTGACTTGCTATAAATCAAAATATCATCAACATATACCACCATAAATCGACCTATAAAAGCTCGTAAAACCTCGTTTATTGCGCACATGAAAGTGCTAGGTGCATTAGTTAAACCCAAAAGGCATTACTAACCACTCATAT
The DNA here is from genome assembly GCA_019359835.1 of Pharus latifolius. Taxonomy (NCBI): domain Eukaryota; kingdom Viridiplantae; phylum Streptophyta; class Magnoliopsida; order Poales; family Poaceae; genus Pharus; species Pharus latifolius. The sequence goes on along the minus strand of CM033324.1, from coordinate 37,186,155 downwards.
AACCTGAACTTAGTTTTAAAAGCAGTTTTCCATTCATCTCCCAATTTCATGCGAATTTGGTGGTATCCACTTCGCAAGTCTACGTTAGAAAAAATTATAGAACGACTTAATTCATCAAGCATGTCATCTAACCTAGGAATAGGATGATGATATCTTATGGTGATATTATTAATGGCTCTACAATCTACACACATACGCCAACTACCGCCTTTCTTAGGAACCAAAATAACAGGAACGGCACAAGGACTAAGGCTTTCCCGTACGTACCCTCGGTCTAATAAGTCTTGAACTTGGCGCTAAATTTCTTTAGTCTCTTCGGGGTTGGTTCGGTAAGGCGCATGGTTTGGCAAAGTTGCTCTTGGGATCAAGTCGATTTGATGCTCAATACTGATATGAACACGCCGATGAAGGACGCATTCACGGAGGGTGGCCCGATCTTCACGACGTAGAACCTGGATAACTAGTATCTGAAGATACCTGGATAACTAGCATGACCTGATGAAACGAGATAGCCAACCACTTGCAGAGCAAGGACCTGCGTATCAATGAATTCGCCCAACCACACTCTGAATTACCTATCCACACGTCCACTCACAGAGTTGGCGCACAGATAGGGTGATCACGAAGATCGTTAGAGCAATTCCGGAGGAAATCACAAGAACAATGGATGAAGAGATTCAACTCTCAACTAAAACTAAGGCTTCAATCTGAAATTTCAATAACAAAGTCTTATATCTTGTATCTTGTATATAAAAAAAAAACTATGACCATGCCTCTCTTTTATAGAGGGTGGTATGTACAAAAGATAGAAGAATTAAACTAGAATTCTAATCTGAATCTAATTCAAAACGGAATAAAAATCCTAACAAACTATAAAAAATAAAAGAAGTTCGGAATAAATCTTCTCTGAGTTGGATTCGGATACGGATGAGACTTTTTCCTTCTGTATAGTCGTTACTCTTTTCGGTCTTTTGGTTGCATACAATGTCAGAATTTAATGATTCTTAATGCGTTGGAAAGCTCTTTCGAATACCTTTCGAAAAAGTACTTAAAAAACCAAATTGGATATCCATTCTGAGAATGGTGCTTGTTTGAATTTGGACTGTCTTTTGGTCAGTAGACTGCATGCCGAGCAAAATTCTTTTGGTTATAGCAGTTGCAATCCTTGACGGAATTGAGGGATCTTGGCTCGTTGGAAAGCTTAGGAAATCCTCTTTCCACTCAGTAGGTGTACAACCAGATTCAATGAAGTTATTTGGCCCATATGTGGCTATGTTCTTTCTATTATGCTCTCCCTCTCTATTCCTGATCAATCTTAAACAAGAGCTATTATGTAGCAGCATACTCTCATCATACTTTAATTTTTTAAGGAACAAAGTCACCTGTTGATGTAGTTGTTTGGCCTTCACTCGAGTGATTGGTGTCGACAATTCAAACTCGGAGTCCTCAACCGAACTTATGCAAAATTTGTAATTGTGAGACCTTTCAAGATGACCCTCCGGGAAGGTATGTAGAAAAATGGAGAACAGGAGCACAGAGAAATTTATACAGGTTTGGGCCCTCGATGGTGAGAGTAATAGCCCTACGTCCTATTAGGATTACACTATGTGTGGGAAAGATTTACAAAAGGAGAGGAAAAGACCTTCACAGGCGAAGGTTTTTCCTATATAAGTGTACAGAAAAAAGCCAAAGAGGCTTGTAAATATTATCTAATCTAGGCCGTAGGCTTGGCTATTTGAGTGGTTGAGATGTGCTGAATCTCACTTGTGTCAGAGACGTTGATCTCTTGATCTCTCGCCCCTTCTGTTTGATACTCCATGCCGCCCTTTTAAACTGGTCGAAAGGGTGCCATGTGGTAAATTGCGTCAAACAGTTTCTTGGACGATTGGATGCGGTTTTTAGAGAACCGCTCTTAACCTCCACGCAGGTTTAACACGTGTTATTCACGGATAACTGCACGTATTAACCTCCTGACGGTTGATCTTCCACGTGGAGGAATCTTCGGGATACTTAGGATATTCCCGCCATAGGAACAGTCGGACAGGTAAACCTCAAGTACCCTGGTCGAAAAATGTTCTGACCGCGGGATGTTGGCTGACCGCGCAACATCTCCGACATTCTGTCCACGTACAGCATACGAATTCCTGACCGCGCGAAGCCTGTGGTCTGATCGCGCATAGCCTGCGACCTCGGGCTGATGCTTCTCAGAATAACTTGAGCTCGCACCGCCGGGTACGTGTCTGGCTCGAATCTTTCTTGAACCAACAGTGCATTTATTTGAACTGACCCGGGTGTCAATCCTTGTCAGCTAGCCCCCAAATTCGAAGAAAACGAAGGAACGTGTTTATTTCGAATTTAAAGTCATGCATCGGATTTTTAACCAAACTCTTCAAATCCCCCACTTAGTGGCGCACTAAGTAAGACGGTTGGTTCCCCGAGACGGGTTTTGGGTATTACGTGATAGATAATGATGGCGCTGTAGAAATATTTTTTAACCCGAGGTGAAATTGTAAATGCTTTTAAAAACCCGAGGTGCTTAGAATGTGAACCGTCACCTTGGCGGCTATAAATACTGGGTCTTTTGAATTTGCAAAGCTCCACAATTTCTCCTCACGATTAAGTCCTTTCTAAAGTTACCTTCATTCTTCTCTTCATACACCTCCAGATGGCATATCACAACATCATTGAGATTGAAAGCGATGAAGAGGAAGTTCTTAAGCAGGAGCTTCAAGTGCCTGAAGATCCATCTCCTTCAAGGAAGAAACCCAAGGTTGACGAAGGATCTTCCAGCAGAGCAAAGGTAGAAGATGAGTCATCATCTTTTCTTCCTTCAGCTTTCTTCCCTAGTACTCCCTGCTTTTGTTTGGGTGATCGATTTTCTGGTCGGCAAGTGGTGACTATACGACCAGAAGATCCTCAACTTGTGTTGGGGAAGCAATTTTCTGGTGAGAAGGTTGGACTTCCGCCATCTGGTGATCATCCCTCTTTATCGGGTGATCTATTTTCCAGGATGGCTATATCAACATGTCCCGAACAGGGACAGGTAATAATCTTCATCTCCTTCTGCTGATAATTATAGTTAGTGTAACTAACCTTTGCAAATGTAGGAGACTGGAGGCCCTAGCGATCAGCCTTCTGTTACTCCGTCTCTTCCCCTCGGACAGATTCTCCCAAAGGAGAAGAATGCCTTGGAGAAGAAGACCGAAGAGATGTCTTCGGCGATTCTGCATCTGGCAGAATGTTTTGAACGATCCCGTGAAGAGGCGCACCAGTTCCGTCGAGAGAGGGACCACGCTCAGCAACAGCGGGAACTCTCCGATTTAATTAGGAACAGTAGTGTATCTCTTGTTAGGGATGATGTAGATAGGCTTAGATTAGTTGCTAGTTCTCTGGGGTTGTCAGTGTAGATCCTACTGACAACAACATGTCCCTAGGAGAACTCTGCAAACTTCTTTCGGATCAGGTCGACGCTTTGGTTGCCGGTATCCCTTTTGTATGTAAAGAATGCAAGAAATAAAATTTTTCTTTTTCATATAAATATTCTTTACATCTTCTGTGCAAAAATATGGCCATGAGTAATGCCTTCGCGACCATTCATACACAGGGAACCCTCAGTTCTGCGACCAGAATCACACTTTTTTACGAAAGTACCGCGACCAGATCTGATACCGCGATCAGGTTTAAAGCCGCGATTAGAACTGAAGCTTACTATGACCAGAATTGAGGCTCGGTCAGACCATTACTTCGATTAGAATCGGAGCTTAATCAAAAGCATGGTCTTGATCATACCACAACCCGGTCAAAATACATCCATACGTCCAAAAATTGGATCGTAGTATTTTTTCATAAAAATGTTCAAAGCATATAAAGGAAAAACGTCCTCTGAAAAGTACTGAAAAACTTTTCAGGCTTTTGCACTTTCAGTTTCTGAAACAAAGAAGTCTTTTTGTTTCAGATCCAATGCCTGGAACACTTTAACGGGTCCGCCAGAGACAGTATCCATTATGGGAAATGAATAAAATACTCAGTGAAATGTTTGAATAGAACGTTACTCACATTAGTGTGTCTCCTCGGGTCTATAAAAGGAGCAGGTGTCTTCTTGAGGAAGCCACACAATCAAAAACCCTCAACATTTCTGCCGCACAAAACCCTCGTTCTTCTCAGCCTTCATCTTCCCCAAAAGTCGCCAGCTTTTCCTTCGACTCTCCACCAAAAAATGGCGTCCTGGAGCCGATCCATTTACTACTCTGAGGAGAGCCTTGTGGCATTGGAGAAGGAGGAGATCCTTCCTCCGCGGCTGCTGATCAACTGGCGGCCCGCGGAGAAGGACCAAGAAACCCCAATCGTCCAAGAGGGCGAGTTGGTGGTTTTCGAAGAATATTTGCGCTGCGGGTTCCGATTCCCTGAGAGTCGGTTCCTGAAGGATGTCCTCGAGCACTACAGGTTGGAGCTAATCAACCTCCACCCAAACGCAGTGTTGATACTGGCGGTGTTTCAACACTTGTGCGAGGCATTCGTCGGAGTGTATCCCAGTGTGGATCTCTTCCGGCGATTTTATTTCTCGGCGTGGTCGAAGAGCGCCAACGTCGCCGGATGCATTTACTTTCAGCTAAGGGATAAGAAGGAGTACCCCTTCCCACCCTTGCGAGACTCAGTGCATGGGTGGCACCAGAAATGGTTTTACTGCACCCCGCCGACAGAGAGCGGGCTGTGGTTTGAAAACTCGCGGCCGGAGAAGTCAAGCGAGTTGGATACTCTCCCAGCGATGAACTCAGAGCTCATGAAGCACGCCTAGGTGATTCTTCACTTAGTCGGACAAGGGTTGACGGCACGCGACGTCATCCGAGACTTTGTGAAGAACCGGGTGAGCCCCCTGCGTGAAAGGGATCATCCGGCTTGGGAGATCAAGTCCATGGCGGATAGTACCCTGGACTATAATGAAGGTATTTGTTTCTGGCACTGAAACCCCTTTATGTCAGTTCTGGAATACATCAATTTAACTCATATTTGGGAACAGTCTTGCCCTCAGCCAAAATTGAGAGGAGGACTAACTACCTTCTCAGAGCGTACAACGCCGAGGTAGAGGGCCCCAAGGGATCGCCTCGCCCCCAGAGTCTAATTCACACCGACGACGACCTGAAACAGGAGCGCTGAAAGGTACATTCTCCACTTGGCCTCTGTTTTGCAGGTTTTATGTAGGTCCAGCACTAACAATTCCATTGGAATGAGAATCAGCTCCTAGGGAGGTTTGTCGAGGAGACGTTTCCCAGCGAGAACGTCGGTTCCCTGGGGAAGCCGACGACGAAATACGTGAAGAAGGTTTCCTTGAGACCCAGGACGAGGAATCCTGCCCCCAAGAAAGCAAGGCTAAACCTTGGGGAAGGGTCTTCACGAAGCGTCCCTCCTACCGCAAGGAAGACTGTGGTAAGATATCATGTCCCTCGAATCTTTCCAAGTGCGAACTGGAATTACTTCTTCATCGTACAAGGAGAAGGGAGCGAGGAGGAGGAAGACGATGATGTCCCTCTAATTCACCGGAGGAGGAAAACCGCGGGCTCTCCATCTGGTGATGCTCCAACCCTTTCCGCAGAAACAACTGCTACCGTAGAGGCGGCTGTAGTAGACATCCCAGCCCCCGAAGCCTCCGAGGCTTCAGGGCCAGTGGTTTCTACTTCCCTGGTCGAAGGGACGACCGTGGTAAAATTCTCTCATAGTCTCGTTTTCTTCAATTCCCCCTGTGCATTCGATAAGTCAATGCTTATGCAGGAAAAAGAGCTTCCCCCCGTGACTCCTGCGAGTCCCAGGGAGGAAAGTCCTCCACCCCTGGAGACAGGAGTGGAGGTGGTCGCACAAGATCCTGTGGCGGTTGCAAACGAGGCGCCGGCCCCAGAAGTCCAAGAGCCATCAAGGCCTTCGGATGCAACCCCGCCAACGGGACCGATTGCCCAGGTAAAGATTCTTCCATTCGTCTTTATCTTTCCCTAGAAGAGTGCTCACAGAGGAACACACCCAGGGGGGAGATGCCTTGTTTTCCAAGAGGAAGACCAGGACGGACGACAGTTGTCACATTTCTAAAGGAGAAACTTCCCTGAAATCTCAAAAGCTAATGGGATTTCGAATAAGGTAAGAACCTTTATCTTGATTGTATTTGAATGATGGTCACGAATTGTGATTGTTTGATCCTTTCTCCCTTTGTCAGGCAAAAAGAAAAAGCGTCCAGCCCTTCAACCGCCTCGGGGAGGGTTGAAGTCGTTGCTGGTGCAGGAGCCTCCAGTGAGGAGCGCTCTGCCCCCTTGGTCCAGGAAGTCGTCTGGGCCGCGAGGGGAGAAACAGGCGCGAGAACCCAGTCGCAACCAACGGCGACTGGGGGTAGTGCCCAGCAGGCACTCCCACCAACTGCCCCTGTTGTAGCCGCATCGGGGCCCTCAGCGAGTCTTCCTGTTAATCCGGAAGACGTCTCCTTACGGGAGTTCATGAAGGTATGATGAACTTCCCTTTTGGTGCCTGAATTGTGCATAGGACACCTTTAACTCCTTTTTTGTATCATAGGAGCTATCCCGGATGATGGCCACATTGCGCGCTACGGCAGCGAGCGTGGAGGCCATACAAAGAGAACGGGACAACTTGCGCAGGTAAGGATCATTACTCTTCAACTTGTATAGATATAAATTGGTTATGACCACTCTTTCTATTTTACTGCAGAAAGGTGGCATTGCTGGACAAAGAAGTGGCCACAGTCAAGCTCCATTCGATCTCAGTGACTAGGAACCAAGAGATCGAAAACAACAAACTGCGGTCACAACTTGCTGGTAAGTCGATTCTTGATTTGGAAGACTTGTTTTCATAACATGCGAGTAATCTTTTCTCTTGTTGCAGTGCAAGCGGGTCAAATAAAGCAACTCAGTCAGGACAATGAACTCCTCCGGGACTCTATTCTAACCTCCGAAAGGGCGATCGGAAAGTTGAGCCATTCAATCTTCGAAAAACTGAAGGCAGTGGCTCATCTTTTGAAGGCTGATGTGGTCGAAACCACAAGAGATAATCTCAGCCAAGATGACTGGTCTGCGCTAGTCATGGCCCAAGCGGAGTCACTTCTCGAGTATCTCCCTGAGGATATACAGCGACGAGAAGAGGCGATCAGAACCAGAGTTCGGTCAGCCGCTTCCGCCATCCTCAGCCGGGTTCGTCTTCACCATGGCCCAGATGCAGATATGAATCCATTGGTGGGACCGGTTGAGGTCGAGAGTGAAGAACAGCTAGAGGCTGTCATGGAGGAGATTAGGCCCCTTGTAGATAAGCTCCTGACTGAGCTTGGGATCGAATGATCCCTATACCTGTACAGAAACAGTTGTATACAATGCAATGTATATGGAAATTCATTTTTGAAAATGAATATATATATTTTGATTTGCATATATATTCTTGTTTTGTGTCGTTTCATATTATAAACATATCCCCCTAGCCCCCGCCTGTGATTGTAGATACCGAAGACTTAGTATTACAACCGCAGGAGAGAAGTGAATATAACGACCAGGGATATGTGATCGAACCAACAATTATGATCGAAGTAATGCCTAGCCTTGTTTGCAAACTGACAGCCACTCAGATAACCGAGGACTTGCCAGAAAGCCCCGTGTGCGTTGGGAAACAGCTTATTTAGGAGTGGCTTGTCTGGAAGCGGTCATGAGATCGGCCAGCAAATCCGACTAGGACGTTGTAATGTTCTAACCGCGGGCGACCAGCCCCCGAGTCGAATTCGCAGCACATGGGCATGGAGGAAAATATTCATCGTATGAAACCAAAACATTTTTTGTTTTATGAAAAAATGCTAATTGAACAGGAAAAGGGATTGAATACTTACACGTAGAACTTGCGAAGTTGATCAATGTTCCAAGCATTGGACAAAATTCGACCATCCTCCATGGCTAACCGCGCAGATCCTGGTCGCGGCACTGAGACAACAGTATAAGGGCCTTCCCACTTCGGGGAGAATTTGTTGCGATTAGACTGGTCTTGAATTTTTCGTAAAACCAGGTCACCTACGTCAAGACTACGTGGTCGCACCCTTTTGCTGTGATACTTGCGCAGAGCTTACAAGTATGCCGCGGACTTGATCAAAGCGCAATCACGCCTTTCTTCTAAGAAGATGAGATCTTGTGACCGCTGTTCGGACTGATTAACCTGTTCGAATTGTTCTGTCCGAACAGACCCAATACTCACTTCCATAGGCAACACAGCCTCAGCCCCATAGACCAGATGGAAAGGCGTCTCACCAGTGGCTCGACTAGAGGTGGTTCGTAGTGCCCATAGAACGGTATAGAGCTCGTCTGCCCAAGCCCCCGAGCAAGTCTTAAGGCGATCAAAAACACGTTTTTTGATTCCTTGTAGTATCTGCCCATTGGCCCGTTCCACTGCACCATTGCTTTGCGGATGTGCCACAGAAGCAAAGCACACCTTAGTTCCGATCTGGTCGCAGTAGTCTAGGAAAAGACCACTAGCAAACTGGGAACCATTGTCGGTGATAAGACGGTTTGGAACACCAAATCGAGCAACAATGTTCTTATGAAAGAACTTTTGTGCTGCTGACGCGGTAATATTTCGTACCGGTTCGGCCTCGATCCACTTTGAAAACGTGTCAATGGCTACGAACAGAAACTTGTACCCGTTGACCGCTTGTGGCATAGGACCAACAATGTCCATTCCCCAGACTGCGAAAGTCCATGCGAGGGGAATGGATTGCAATGCATAGGCAGGTTGATGAACCTGTCTCGCATGGAACTGACACTGAGGACACATCTTGACCATATGCTTGGCATCATTAAGTGCCGAAGGCCAGTAGAATCCTTGTCGAAAAGCTTTTCTGACCAGTGTCCGATATGACGCGTGCGCACTGCATACACCGTCATGTATTTCTTTCAAGAGGGATTTTCCTTCCTCCTGAGATATGCAACGCATGAATACTCCCTGAGTACCCTTTCTGTACAAGATCCCATCTATGAGTTTGTACAGACGCGCTTTTCGAATTAACCGATCGCTTTTGGTTTCATCCTCGGGTAGGGTCCCATGTTCAAGATAGACTCTCAATGGATGAGTCCAATCCTGTTCCTGACTGAGGTTGGTAACGCAGGCTATTACCGGATCATCCTTGACAGAAGTCATGATCGAAGGACGGTCCAAGTGTTCAATGAACACTCCTGCCGGAGCGGATGTGCGTGAGGACCCAATTTTGGATAATTGGTCTGCGAGAATGTTGTCCTTTCGCGGGATGTATTGGACTTCGAAATGACCGAAGTGTTTTTCCAATCTCCTCACTTCCCCCAGGTAATGAGCCATTGTCTCATCGGAGGTGCTGTACTCCTTGTTTACCTGGTTTACGACTAGCTGTGAGTCTCCTCTCACCACTAACCGACGGACTCTGAGGAATTTTGCTGCCCGGAGCCCTGCAAGAAGACCTTCATACTCTGCCGCGTTGTTGGTTGCAACAAAGTGTAGTTGGATGACATACTTAAGCTGTTCGACCTGAGGCGTAACTAAGACTACTCCAGCCCCCGAGTGTTGAAAACTACGGGAGCCGTCAAAGTACATTGTCCAGTAATCGGGGCATTCCAATTCCTCTGGCACCTGCACGGGTGGCTCAGGGTTGGTCCATTCGACTACAAAGTCGGCCAAAACCTGAGACTTAACCGCCGTGCGGGGCGTGAAATGGACATCGAAGGCACCGAGTTCGACCGCCCATTTGGCGATTCGACCAGATTTTTCTGGATTTCGGACAATATCCCCCAAAGGAAAGGAGGAGGGTACTGTGATCTTGTGAGCTTGGAAGTAGTGTCGTAGCTTATGGGAAGCCATCAGTAGCGTGTAAAGTATCTTCTGGACCTCAGGGTAGCTCTCCTTAGGACCATGAAGTACCTCACTCACATAGTAGACGGGTCTGTGTATTCCTTCCCTTTCCGCGATCAGGACGGCGCTGATCGCGTGCGGTGTGGCCGCCAAATAGAGAAGCAATGGTTCTCCTTTGTCGGGAGACACCAACACTGTCGGACTGGATAGATATGTCTTTACCTCCTGAAACGCTTTTTCGGCTTTATCCGACCATGTAAAATTGTGATGCTTCTGCAAGGCTTTGAAGAAAGGCAATCCCCTTTCCCCCAGTCGTGATATGAAGCGACTCAAGGCTGCCATGCGACCAGCCAAGCGTTGAACATCTTTCATGGTTGAGGGCGACCTCATTTGTTCAATGGCCCTGATTTTCTCAGGATTAACTTCAATACCCCTGGAACAAACGAGAAAACCCAGGAGTTTTCCTGAAGAACATTTCTCCGGGTTTAACTTTATTCCAAAGTGATTCAAATTACAGAAGGTTTCAGCGAGGTCGTCCAAATGAGACAATCTCTTAATACTCTTTACAACCAAGTCGTCTACATATGCTTCAAGATTACGCCCTATCTGGGAAAGAAAGGTCTTTTGCATCAAGCGCTGGTACGTGGAACCTGCGTTCTTGAGCCCAAACGGCATTCTAACGTAGTAGTAGGTGCCGAACGGGGTGATGAAGGCAGTTTTCTCTTCATCTTCTTCTGCCATGCTAATTTGATGATATCCTGAGTAAGCGTCCAGGAAGCTCATCAGTTCGCAGCCCACGGTTGAGTCGACCAGCTGGTCGATGCGGGGAAGGGGAAAGTCATCCTTCGGACAGGCACTGTTGAGGCTAGTGTAGTCGACGCACATGCGCCACTTGCCATTTGACTTGTGGACCATGACTGGATTGGCGAGCCATTCCGGGTGATCGACTTTGCCAATGAACCTGGCCTTCAGGAGTTTGTCCGACTCCTCTCGGATGGCTTCCTGTCGGTCAACAGCAAAATGCCTGAGCTTTTGCTTTATTGGTCGTTGTCCAGGTCGAATTGCTAACCTGTGCTCGATTACTTCCCTTGGGACACCGGGCATGTCGGACGGCTTCCATGCAAACACATCTGCGTTAGCCCAGAGGAAAGTAATGAGCTCGAGTTCCTATTTGTCATCCAGACCCGATCCGACCCGAATTGTCTTGGATGGATCATCTGGGTACAATGGAACTAGTTTTAGTTTCTCATCTGGTCGAGGAGCAGCCTTGATCGCGTCAGTGGCGACAGTGGCAACCTGGGCGTCCCGGAGGGGAAGTTGATCGACCATCTCCAAAGATAGCCGGTCGCACGTGAGTGCCACGTTGTGACTGCCTCGGACCGAGATGACACCTTTGGGGCCGGGCAATTTACCGCACTGGTAAGCATAGTGCGTCGCCATCATGAACTTAGCAAGAGTTGGCCTGCCAAAGATTGCATTATAAGCTGAATCACAATCGATTACGTCGAAAGTAACCAATTCTGTTCGAAAGTTGTCCAGTTCTCCCAGCGTGACCGGGAGGACCACCTGTCCCAATGGAATCATGGAGGGGCCTGGGCTTATCCCATAAAACGGATGGATTATGGGCTTGATCTTCGAACGAGAAATTTGCATCTCGTCGAGTGCCTTGACCAATAAAATGTCAAGGGAGCTCCCTCCGTCGATCAGGATCCTTTCGACTTTCGCGTTACTGATGATTGGGGTGATGACCAGAGGGAGCCTCAATGGTCGAGTAAGCCCCGCAGGACAATCAAAGCGATAGAATGTCAAAGGTGTATCTGATCAACGGGGTTACTGAGGATTGCCAAGGGATGTCTCTGTTTGGTTAACCTCTCGGTAAAAAGCTTTAAACTGCCTTTTGGAAACGAAAGAAGAAGAACCTCCAAAAATAACATTAATATGATTTTGAGGTACCTAGTAAGATAGTTCCTCGTCTTCGTCGGCGTCTCTATGTCCGCACGCTTGTTCCTTAGGCGGTAAGGTTGGCATTGGCCCAACTCCCTGGTAGTAATCATCCAATTGCTTCAGCCAGCTCCTGCAGTTCTTGAGGTCGTGGCCTGCGGAGTTGTGGAGTGGACACCACTTCTTGCCTTCCTGCGGATTAGTTGACTTTTCTGGCTGGTCGGCACTCTGACCACCAGAGGCAGTTTTATTCTTAAATGAAGGCTTGTTACCTTTGGCCGCAGGCGGCTTCTTTGCGACTGCGACCTCGCGGTACTGCCCAGAGCAGTTCCTCTTCGACTTTTTCAACTTCCCACCTGACGAAGATTCCGGCTTCTTGCTTGAATCTTCTTTCCTGGCCCCTTTAAAACCTGGTTGAGGTGGTAAGTCACCCTTGTCGACCATCCGGTTCCATTCGACCGCTTCGGCTGCGTCGGAGTATCGATCAGCCATGTCGAACAGATCGGCCACTGATCGAGGAGGGTGGATAAGCAAGTCTTCGGTAAATCTCCGGTATCGAACGGCATGCTTAAATGCCCTAATAACGGAGCCATCAGATATGTTCGGGATGGTATTCCTCACCCCGACAAACCTCTTGACAAACTGCCGAAGAGTTTCGGTTGAAGTTTGTCGTAACCGATGAAGATCGTCCTCTTTACCTGGCTTTTGGTAACAGTTTTGGAAATTGCTGAGGATGGCGTCACACAGCATTTCCCAATTGTAGATGGAACCCTCGGGCTGGTTAAACAGCCAGGTTCTAGCCGGTCCCTCAAGGACTGTAGGCAGGTAGTTGGCCATGACCCGGTCATCGCCTCCTGCCGCTTGGATGGCAGTGATATAGATTTGAAGGAACTCGGATGGGTTCTGAGTTCCATCGAACCTTTCAATGGCCCCTGGTCGAAACTTATCAGGCCAAACGACCGCACATAGGCCAGGCGAGAAGGCTTTACAACCGATGTAGGGACCGTGAACTGTCCTGTGACTCTCGACTGGATTTCGGGCGACCTCACGCAACGGTGAAGTTACCCGTGGTCCCAAACGAGAGTGGACAGGAACCCGATCCCTACTACGGAAATCTTGCGTTCGCCGGTACTTGTCCTGTCGGGACGGTACGGGCGGCGGGTAACTTCGCTGGCCCGAACCAGAGTGGGGATACTCTCGTTCGCGGGAACGTGTTACCGAGCGGGAAGAGGCTGTTGGGGCCACCTCAGATGCGACCTCATCCAGTCTTTTAGCCAGGATTCTGAAAAAGGCCAGTTTCTGCGCATCCGTGACCATAGGAGGAAAGTTACACATGACTTCCGCGATAGATAAAAGTTGACCATGTTTGCTTCTCCTAGGGGCACCAGGCGTTACTGTTTCTTCGTCCACTGGGAAATGCTCCGGAGGCAAAGAAGGGGTCTGGTCACGTTTGCGACCACGAGACCGCCTAGAAGAACTTGGAGCAGCATCGTAACGAGCCTGCGCATCTTGAAGAGCCTCTAGGGTAGTTCTGCGTAGTTCGTTGTTTTGTTGCTCGAGATCTTGATCCTCCTTCTGTTTGCGATCCCGTTCTTCCCTAGCAGCCTGCTGGTCGGGAGTCTCCTCTGATAAGGCAGCGAACTGTCTAGGGAGAGAGGTTGTCGATGGGGAAAACATCTCAGTTTGTTCCGAGTCGGATTCGAAATCAAAGAGACGGTGAAGGTTATCAGGGTCGGATCTCCCCGGGCTGATTTCCAGGTCGATATCATCCTTCCCCTCAGTGGCGTTGTATGACGGACCAGATTCATCCTCTAGCGCATTAAGAACCTCTGTGGGCTCTGACCTTGCGCTAGTCGCCCCCTGGTCGATGGACATGACCTGGAGAGATGATTCCACCTTTGGAAGATTCTGGCCTTCAACCTCCTCCATCAGAATAGGATCGCTTGGAGAAGGCATTGGAATTTGAGCATAATCCTCGAGATCAAAATCGTTCTCGGAATCATATACTCCAGCCATGTTTCAGCGAACCTCCGGATTACAATTAGGACGCCTTGAGAAAGGCCCCACGGTGGGCGCCAGCTGTCGACGATTCGGACTCGGAGTCCTCAGCCGAACTTATGCAAAATTTGTAATAGTGAGACCTTTCAAGATGACCCTCCGGGAAGGTATGTAGAAAAATGGAGAACATGAGCACAGATAAATTTATACAGGTTCGGGCCCTCGATGGTGAGAGTAATAGCCCTACGTCCTATTAGGATTACACTATGTGTGGGAAAGATTTACAAAAGGGGAGGAAAAGACCTTCACAGGCGAAGGTTTTTCCTATATAAGTGTACAGAAAAAAGCCAAAGAGGCTTGTAAATATTATCTAATCTAGGCCGTAGGCTTGGCTATTTGAGTGGTTGAGATGTGCTGAATCTCACTTGTGTCAGAGACGTTGATCTCTTGATCTCTCGCCCCTTCTGTTTGATACTCCATGCCGCCCTTTTAAACTGGTCGAAAGGGTGCCATGTGGTAAATTACATCAAACAGTTGCTTGGACGATTGGATGCGGTTTTTAGAGAATCGCTCTTAACCTCCACGCAAGTTTAACACGTGTTATTCACGGATAACTGCACGTATTAACCTCCTGACGGTTGATCTTCCACGTGGAGGAATCTTCGGGATACTTAGGATATTCCCGCCATAGGAACAGTCGGATAGGTAAACCTCAAGTACCCTGGTCGAAAAATGTTCTGACCGCGGGATGTTGGTTGACCGCGCAACATCTCCGACATTCTGTCTGCGTACAGCATACGAATTCCTGACCGCGCGAAGCATGTGGTTTGATCGCGCAGAGCCTGCGACCTCGGGCTGATGCTTCTCAGAATAACTTGAGCTCGCACCGCCGGGTACGTTTCTAGCTCGAATCTGTCTTGAACCAATAGTGCATTTATTTGAACTGACCCGGGTGTCAATCCTCGTCAATTGGTCCTTTATATTCCTCGGTTCGAGCTCTAATGCTACTTGTGCTAGTGATGTCCTCATCAAATACCTCTCATAGGTGGCAGCCCTAGGGAATCTCGTCCGGAAATACATTCTCATATTCCTGCAAAAGGTTAGTGACCGTAGGAGGCAAAGAGCTAAGCAATTTATCAAGAGAAAAATAAGCCTCTTTGCAAATCAAAGCATAGCAAACCGAAGTAGACACATCAAACTAATGGAAATCAGATTTCATAGCAAGCATATTAGCACCTTTCAATTTAATTCCCACATTCTTAACACCAGGGTCTTTCTTATCCTTTTGAGGTGGGAAAACTTCTTTAGCTACAATCTGATTTTCAGTTTTAGGATCCTTCCCCTTACGTTCTTTTTCGGCTCTGTCTAATTCATCTTTCAAAATTGCAGTAGGTGTCATTGGAATTAATTCAACGGTTCTACCCTTATGTGTAAAAGTGTATTTATTGCTTCTACCATCGTATAAAGCATCAGTATCATATTGCCAAGGTCTACTTAAAAGCAAGGAACAAGCTTTCATAGGCACTATATCAAAATCTGTATGATCATGGTAGGCACCAATTAAAAAATGCACTCTCACAATTTTATTGACCTTCAACTTACCGCAAGCGTTGAACCATTGAATGTAATATGGCCGCGGGTGCTGCTGCGTGGTCAAGCCAAGCTTCTCGACCAACTCAGTGCTAGCCAGATTATTGCAACTCCCACCATCGATGATGACGCGACACGATCTTTCCTTCACAACGAACTTCGATTGGAACAAGATGTGGCACTGATTTTGCTCTGCTCTCTCCATTTGAGCACTAAGTACTCGCTGCACTACAATGCTCATATACCTTTTGGACACGTCAGTGCCAAATCTGTCGACTCCATCGTCATCGCTATCCGTCTCATGTTCGTTACCTACAGGGTGAGCCGGAACAAGAGCCAAATCTTCCTCATCAATATCACTAGCACTAGTATACTCACCGTCGTCTTTTGCAATGAGGTCTCGCTGTTTTGGACAGTCCTTCATGATATGGGCCCATCCCTTGCAACGGTAGCACTGCGTGTCATGAGTCCTGCCCGTGGAATCCACCGATGAAGAGCTCTTCGCCAGCGCTTGCACCATCACTGATTTTCTCGTTGCGGTAGCATGTGATGGTGGTGTAGAATCAGCGGGACGTGCACGGAAAGTAGACGAAGTAGAATGAGTAGCAGCGGGTGCGTGTGGTGCCCTGGGGGTAGGTGTGGACTGAGCTGAAGTAAATCCTCCAAAAAGACCTCGCCGTGATTGAGTTTGTCATCCCTATACTTCTCTTTCAGCTTTGTAAGCAAGATGAAATAAACGAGTGATATTATGATAATCCTTATACTCTAATATGTCCTAGATTTTGAGGTTTAAACCCCCAAAAAATCTAGACATTTTTGCATCCTCTTCTTCTTGCACTTTACAACGCAACATACCAATTTGTAACTCTTGCTAATACTCTTCTACAGACTTATTACTTTGGTTCAAGCACTGCAAGTTATTCAGTAAATCTCTAGCATAATATGCGTGTACAAATCTAGCTCAAATTAATTATTTTAAAGCATTCCAAGTGATAGGGACATTATCCGTTTGTTTAATTTCATGCCACCGATATGATGCAAACTTAGTAAATTCACTAGTGGCAAGTCTAATTCTATGTTCTTCTGGAACTTCAAAACATGAGAATTTTTGATCCGCGGCTAACTCCCATTCTAGATATTCATCCGTATTATAACGACCCGCAAAAGTTGGCATGGTAAATTCAACTTTATAAAATGGGTCACTAACATTACCAGGATGTCGATGAACATTACCATAGTTACCGCTCATACCATGACGATTGCAGTGAAGACGATGGCGTAGCCACGCCTCTCGTTCAGCAGAACGATCATCTGGAATGTTGTCACTCTCTTCACCTTCATCATTCTATATGTTGTCGGCGAGGGATGAATCTTCATCTCCATGGGCAGCAAGGTTTCCTACCCTTCGACCACCATCAGGAGGGCCAGGTGCCGCAGGTGGAGGTGGCTGCATCTCAAGGTGTTCCATTCTTGTGACGAGGTTGGCGATGCTCCACTTGATTCGCTCCATCCTATGCTCATTGTCTTGAGCAAGCTTGGTGAGGTTGGCATCGATTCCTCTCAACTCACTTTGATGATCCTCCACATATTTCATGAGCTCAAGTGTTGTAACACAATCATCTCCAACTGAAATTCCAGTCTCCGATCCTGTCATTGTTAGGAGAAGACAAGAGAAAACACAGTGTATATATTCGTCCTATCAACTACTAGGTGGTGGACAAGGAGGAAAAGTCACTCTCACTCAAGCTTCTTAACAAGCTCTTGCAAGTTTCTTACCAACTACAACAGGCGGTGCAATCCGGTGGGCTGGTTCATGACAACTACTGATAGTGGTGTAGCACGCGATTGTAAAGTAAATCTGTAACTGAGTTGGAAGAAAGTGGAGATTGGAAGGCTATGTATGAGTAGCAAGGATTGGCAGCAATGCAATTCAGAAATTGCAAAACTGACAAGTAGTCCCAAGCTAGTCCATGTTGCCGTCCTAAACTTGTCTCGGACCTAGCTCAAGCAAAACGAAGCACACAACTCAGCAAAGGACTCAATTCACTTCTATTTTTCTTTTTGCAACCAACAATTCACTTCTGATTTTTTTTGCAACAATTCACTTCTGATTTTTTTTTTGCATGTCGACCAAGGAATCACAAGCTTAAGGTTGGGAAACAAAGATTACACAAATTTGAAGCAAGAAAAACTCAAACTAGATGCAAAAGATCGACAAAAACGATTGCCAAAACTTCGGAGGCTGTTTTGAGCCCCTAAACGACGTTTTTTGAGGTTCGTTCAGCTGCGCGTACATGCATGTGAGTTTGTAAAACTGAAACAAAAATTGCAAAAGTTTCAAAGGGTTTGGACAGCGGAATTTGTTTTTGTAGGGCAAAATTTCTGGACTCTAGGATGAAGAACGTAATTAATCTAAACAAGGGGGGATATAGTGTTACCTATCAGGCAATCTTCGCTCTGATACCAACTGATGCGACAGCGGCCCGATCTTCCGATAGGTTATACTTTGCGGAATGGAGACGTTCGTGTTTCAAGGCTTCCAATTAGCGGGGATTGAGTCCTTGCAATCGCTACACCCACGCACCTGTCATTATCAACCGTGCTCATGGCTGGATGACCTTACCATGAAGGTTAATTCCTGCACGCAGTAGAAGAAACGAGCAAGAACAAGATGCAAAGCAATCTGGAATTTCAGAATAACAAATTGAGGTTATCTTTCATCAAACTAGGTCCATGGACACTGCTCCAATGAACAATTGTCTCTCACACAAAGGGAGAACAAACTTAGCAAATAACCTATGGAAGAACTTGAGGAGTTCAGCCATATAAATGAGAGACGGGCACATGGGCCATGGCCCAAAAGAGAGGTGACGCAGCACCTAAGAGTCCGGGTTCTGTACAGTCCAGGCTCTATACGTCAAATTATTTTGATGATTTTGGCGGACTCAGATGGAATTTGAAGGTAGGGTCAGATCCGTTGGAAAGGTCTCGGAATAAGCTTTCCATCAAGTACTCAAGCATTCCAAACGGACTCCGTATGCAGTTTTTATGTCTGTTTGAAGGTGAGCTGCTCCCTGGTGGCCGAACTGGACTCCATCTCGTGTACGACTTGGGCCAATGGTTGCCTTGGTGAAGAATTACTTCCTTGCTGGTACATTCCATGATTCCTAAGTACAAGAAACCATCATTAGGTAGTAACCTATCCTTCAAAGCATAAGTATGTAACCCTAGGAATGAACTCACCAGGTAATTTAACTGTCATGCACGTGCCCGTATAATTGGTCCTTGTATAGGAGGTGATGGAATTGAAGTAGTGTGTATAGTGATGTCCTCATCAGAAGAGTATATAGCCATGCCCTCACCTTCTCGCGAAGCGAGAAAGAAAAGAGCCTTAAACAAAGTGAATCCTGTGTTACTCCACACAAAGCTCAAGAAACGTGTGCAAATGTAATGATGGATCTTTAGCGGGAAGACCGCTGAACTAGTTTTGTTGAACCAAATTTAAAAGCACAGGTTTTGTTGAACCAAATTTTAAAAGCACATGTTCGAAGATGACCAGGACACATGGAGCAATTGCAGCCAAACACGTGTTGTAACCAAAATCGAGCATGACTCTTTTCTGCCATGTTGTATTCGACTAGGATTCCTTTTCGAGTAGAAGTCTTTGAGTACCACTCGTTTTTGTCGTGACATGTTCAAACATGTCTCTTTTTTCAGTCAGCCGTGTATGGATAAGGATTTTACCCACCAAAACGAGTTTGACCAGGAGTGTTGTCGGTGTAGTACTCGACCAGGCCTTTTTGCTTGTCCAGTTAGGTTTCTTTGTCGTATGGGGCTCAAATGTGGTCGAATGTTTCTCAAATTTGGTGGGTTTGATCCTTGAAACATGATGAACACAACCGTGAAAGCAATTTATAAAAATAATCAAATTTTATGCATAAAATGTCGCATCAAAAGAGTTTTAAGCATGATTTTACACGTTTTTAATACTAAACCTAGGGTAAAAATACTACCAAGTTAGCACTTATCAAATAGCATCCAGTTAGAGCAAAAGTTTAACAAAAAACAAGATTAGAAAATGCCATGGCTAGATGGTCTCTTGCACTGAACCAAAAATACAAGATGGTGAAGTCCACCCCTAATTTATATGTGGCACCCTGTCTAACACTAAGTTGCTCATCGAAGTTCGTGCCATACAGCCAAAGGATGACATTGGTTTTATGGTGACTAGAGTTACCCCGAAGACATGCATGCTTACGAAAGAAACATCATCCAGCTGTCAGTATGAGAGAATATATCGATAATGCCAAGAGAAACTATGAAGCAAGTAGGTGATAGGTGTGGATATACTTATACAGGGTGCCCTAGCACTGGTAGACACACAGTTCCTGCAATCAATGAAGAAATTGCAAGAACTATTATAAGAGAATAACTCCCAATTCTAGGTGGCGGCTTAATAAACACAAACCCTAGAACAAGAGCAAAAGTTTCTATAAAAATATTTGTGTATTCAATTCGTGGTTGTCTCAAAACTATGACCATGCCCCTCTTTTATAGAGGGTGATATTTACAAAAGATAGAAGGTTTAAACTAGAATTTCAATCTGAATCTAATTCAAAATTAAATAAAAATGCTATCATACTATAAAGATGAAAGAAGTCCGGAATCAATCTTCTCGGATTCGGACTGAACTCTTTACTTCCGTGCAGTCGTTACTCTTTTGGGTCTCCAGGTTGCATACAATGTCTGAATTCAATAATTTTTTATTTGTTCAAAAGCTCTTTTGAATTCCTTTCAAAAAAGTACTCACACGACCAACTTGGACATCTGTGCTAAGAATGGCGGTTGGTTGCATTTTCTGGTCATACGTCGGACTGTTACTTGATCGGCAGACTGCATGTCGAGCAGAGTTCTTTCGGTTGTAGCGGGTGCAATCCTTGACAGAATTGAGTGATCTTGGACTCACTGGAAAGCTTATGAAATCCTCTTTCCACTCAGCATGTGTATGACCAGATTCGATGAAGTCCTTAGTGGTTATGTCCTTCATGTTATGCTCTCCCTCTTCATTTCTAATCAATATTAAACAAGAGCTATTAGGTAGCAGCATATTCTCATCATAATTTAATTCAATGAGGAACAAAGTGACCTGTTGATTTAATTGTTTGGCTCTCGCTCGAGTGATTGGTCCTGTATGTTCCTTTGGTCGAGCGCTATTGCTACTACTGCTAGGGATGTCCTCATCATCCTCCCCATCTTGAAAAGGAGTCGACCTCGACTATGTTTGTTCTGGTCCAAAGAAAGGTGACAAATCAGCAACATTGAATGTAGTGCTTACCGCATAGTCATCACTTGGAAGCGCTATCTTGCATGCATTATCATTGATCTTTTGAAGCACTCTGAATGGACCATCACCACGAGGCATCAACTTAGACTTTCTTTTCTCCGAAAAGCGATCTTTTCGTAGATGCACCCAAATCAAGTCACCCGGTTCAAAGAGCATCTTCTTTCTTGTCTTGTTTGCCTTCTCAGCATAATAGCGAGCCTTCTTCTCAATCTCTTCTTTAGTTTTGACATGAATTTTCTTCACATATTTAGCACGCTTGGATGCTTCCATATTGGCACGCTCTTGTAATGGAAGTGGTAGCAAATCAAGTGGTTTGATGGGTTCAAAACCATACACCACCTTGAATGGGCACATTTGAGTAGTAGAGTGTACCGCCCTATTATAAGCAAACTCCACATGCGGTAGACAATCTTCCCACTCCTTTAGGTTCTTCTTGATCATTGCTCACAGCAGCATTGAAAGTGTACGATTCACAACCTCCGTTTGTCCATCAGTTTGTGGGTGACAAGTTGTCGAGAATAACAACTTCGTCCCAAGCTTGGCCCACAAGGTCTTCCAAAAGTAGCTCATGAACTTGACGTCATGATCTGAAACAATGGTTCTTGGCATTCCATGCAATCTCATGATCTCCCTGAAAAACAGGTCAGCGACAAGCGACGCATCATCGCTTTTGTGACAAGGTATAAAATGTGCCATTTTAGAGAACCTATCGACAACTACAAAAACTGAATCCCTTCCTCTATTAGTTGTTGGTAATCCTAATACAAAGTCCATGCTAGTACCTTCCCAAGGTGCATTAGGAATAGGAAGTGGAATGTATAATCCATGAGGGTTCAATTTAGATTTAGCTGTGACATGTCACACATCGCTGAACAAACCTTTCGACATCACGTCTCATCTTAGGCCAATAAAAGTGATTGTTCAACATCATGAAAGTCTTTTCTCTCCCAAAATATGCCATAAATCCACCTGCATGAGATTCCTGCTACAATAACAAATGCACGGACGATGCTGGATAACAGAGTTTGTTAGCATGAAATAAGAACCCATCATGCACATAGAACTTGTCCCATCCTTTGCCTCATAGCATTTAGAATATGGTGCTGAAAAGTCATGATCAGAAGTGTACAATTCTTTCAAACTCTCTAAACCAGGTACTATCACTTCTAACTTAGCCAACAAAATGCTTTTTCGAGATAAAGCATCAGCAACCACATTCTCCTTGCCCTTTTTGTACTTCAAAACATATGGAAAAATTTCAATGAATTCAACCCACTTAGCATGTCTACAGTTCAATTTAGCTTGGCCATTTAAGTACTTCAAAGCTTCATGATGAGAATGAATAACAAATTCTTTAGGCCAAAGGTAATGTTGCCAAGTTTCAAGCACACGTACCAAAGCATACAACTCTGTCATAAACAGTATAGTTCATGTAGGGGGAAATCCCGTACCTTCGGGCAGTCTTCGGAGTGGGCTCCTGAGCGCCCTCGGTCCTTCATGCAGAGAAGGTCCCCGGCGGGGTCTCCGGAGCGCCTCGGTCCTTCGTGCGGAGAAGGTCCCCGGTGGGTCTCTGGGCCTCTGGGCCCCGGGTCCTGGGGGACTTCTGGAGCACCTCGGGCCTTCGTGCGGAGAAGGTCCCGACAGGGTCCCTGGCCTCTGGGCCCCAGGTCCCGCGGGATCTCCAGAGTGTCTCGGCCCTTCGTGCGGAGAAGGTCCCTGGTGGGTCCCTGGGCCTTCGGGCCCCGGGTCCCGGGGGACTTCCGGAGTGCCTCGAGCCTTTCTGCGGAGAAGGACCCCTGCTGGTCCCTGAGCCTCCAAGCCCCGGGTCCCGCAGGGTCTCTGGAGCGTCTCAGGCCTTCGTGCGGAGAAGGTCCCCGGCAGGTCCCTGGGCCTCCGGGCCCCTCGTCCCGCAGGGTCTTTCGAGCGTCTCGGGCCTTCATGCGGAGAAGGTCCCCGGCGGGTCCCTGGGCCTTTGGGCCCCGAGTACCGTGGGGTCTCTGGAGCATCTCGGGCCTTCGTGCGGAGAAGGTCCCCGGTGGATGCCGGGCCTACAGGCCCCGGGTTCCGATGGACTTCCGGAGCACCTCAGGCCTTCGTGCGGAGAAGGTCCTCGTTGGGTCCCTGGGCCTCCGGGCCTGGGGTCCCATGGGATCTCCGGAGTGTATTGGCCCTTTTTGTGGAGAAGGTCCCGGGTGGGTCCATGGGACTCTAGGCGCCGGGTCCCATGGGGTTTCCGGAGCGTCTCAGGCCTTCGTGTGGAGAAGGTCACCGGCGGATCCCTGGGCCTTCGGGCACCGGGTCCCATGGGGTCTCCGGAGCATCTCGGCCCTTTGTGCGGAGAAGGTCCCCAGCGGGTCCCTGGGCCGCCGGGATCCGGGTCCCTCGGGAACCAGCAAGAACACTTGTCAAGCATCCAAAGCCTTCGGCCGATGAAATGACGCCAGCGCCCCTCGATCCAACGGCCATAGCTAGAGCTTTTTGGTCTTTTGCGTGTTTTGGGGCCTATAAATACCCCCTTGTATGTCATTTGAAGAGGACTCCAATTCATTTTACACACTCAAAACAATAGGCTCCCTTGGAGACCTCTCTCCCCGAGAAAGCACCTTCCCAGTGGACTTATGTCCGGAGGGTGTCGACAGGACTAGAGCACCCACTGGGACTTGAACTTGTATAAAAACTACCGTGTCAATTGCTGCGTTGCCCGGCGGGAGGTGACCGGTCACTCGGTCAGCTCGCATTGTTTTTCACGTGTCAAGTCTTTTCGTGAAATCTGCCGGTGGTATATTTTATACCACCACAGTTGGCGCCATCCGTGGGGACTCGTGACGAATCGCCATCGCTCCCCCAAGAACGAGAGCTCAAGCTCTCTTCCTTTCCGGTGATGCCAGTCCCAGCGACTCGGGCCGCCCCAGCAAGACGTTGCCGTCATGACCCTACCGTCCAGGGACACCCAGAGAGAGGTGCCACCTTCTTCTCCCAAAATCTCCGGTAGAGGTGTTCCTGTTTCCAGCTCGGCGACCGCGACCACGATTGCGGGACCTCATACCCTACCCAGTGACGCCGGTCCTGGTGACCCGGTGCCACCCCCTTGAGACACGACCGCCCCGGCGCTTCCGGCTGAAGGCGGCCAGACCCAGGTACCACCTCTCACCTTTCTAATTACTTTCGGTGGGTCGACCTCTGGGTCAACCCCGGTGATCGCGGCCGCCTCAGCGGGGACTAGTCTCCCCCCGATGGCACCCCCGGCTCCCCAGGACACCTTGCTCGAAGCTTTGGTCGAAGGCCAACTCCGTGCCCAACGCACCATGGAGGAGTTTTTGCGCGCCTTAGCGCGGCCTCCGGCTCCCGTCTATCTGCCCTCATTCCCATTTATGGGGGTGTCGGGCATGTTCACCGCGCCAGGGGCTGACCACGTGTTGGGGCCTTACGCCGCCCCAGGAGCTCTCCCCGCGCCGGGAGTTTTCCTCACACAGGGAGCTTTCCCTGCGCCGGGGCCTTACCCCACTCCAGGACCTTACCTCACGCTGGGAGCTTTCCCTGCACTGGGAGCTGTCCCCGCTATGGGACCCTCATTTGAGGAATCCAGTGGCAACTGCCCAGGTGGGTTGCACTCAGAAATGGTACATTGCAAGCTCACAACAACATGATGCATTATATAAAAAATGCAAGTAATTAAAACAAGTGCTGATCACAAGGACCAACATTACAATAACATAGCGCCAAAATGACGCAATTTAATGTTGATACAAAATTAAGGAGTTTTCTTCGACACAAAGGTCGGCACTGAATAAGACAACAACAACACGCAAAAGGACTTCAACGATCTTCATCTTCAACTGCAGCGGTGTTGTGTGGGCTTCCTCCACATTGGACTCAACTTGGTAAGTGACCCTCTAGTAACATGGATCTTCTGGAGCGGTTTCTTCTTCTTCCATATTGGGTTCAAGACCGTAGGGCTCGAGATCAATAAATCCTTCCTCTAAATTTTGTTTGCAAAAGCAAGGGTAAGCACATTGTCCACGTAGTGCTCAACAAGTCTCAATTAAGAACGCAGGTATATAGATGAGGGGGAAATTTCCAAAGGATGGCTCTTTGGCTCATAGAATAGGTTTTTCACTCTTAATTTTGAAGAAAAGGTTTTTATTTTCAAAAGCGAGGCTTTCAAAATCCTAGGCTAGATTTTCAGAAGATGTTATGCGTGGCGGTCTTCCATGAGTCACCACTTTATTCGCATGTTATGAAAAACTTTCCCAAAAGCTACTTGTGCTGCATCGACGTGGATAGAATCCACCACGCACAGACTCCATGACCTGGGAGCTCAGAGTATCCGATACTTTTTATAACTTTGCAAAGGTGTACCACCTTAATCCACCGTTCACTCAGCTTTCAAGTCGGTACCTCTCCATGCGACTTTTACGCATGTGACAAGGCCGAGATCACCCAACAGTTTACAATCCTAGCATTAACAATTCCCTGCTCAGTAAATAGACATTCCAGTCCTCATTACCGTTGTGGGTACTCCCCATAGCCAATTCTTCCTAGCCTTGGTCTATGGTCCCGCAAGACACATAGCCTGTGGATCCAGTCGCGCACAACTCAAAATCCAGGCGTAGGGCGCCTTCCTTCTTTCCACCTTATCCTATCCTCATTTTTCTGATCTCACATCACTCATGGCCCACTGTGGCCCACCAGTTTCCTCTCGAGAAACCAGACCGACAACCATTGCAGGGAAAAGCTAATACTAAGAAAGCTACTATGTTGCGCCCGTCCCATACCGGGCAAGTGGTTGGTATGTTTTTCATGCCGCATAGAAATACAACACAAGGTTCTTGTCCTTATGAATCTTTAGTGAGGAGTCTTTCACATTCCCTGTGCGCACACAGCACCAACCAACCAAACCATCCTCACTATTGATTCCAATCACATTTTCTTTCACAAAAAGGAGTTTTGAACATACTTTTTTCACATGTGACCATTTAGCATTTAACATATAATCTTGAGCATAAGCATAGCCTAAGCATGATATTCTAGGGCGACAAGGGTGCATGGATATTCAATGACAAAAGGGGCTTCACAATTATTTAGGTCATATCTAATCTCTTTATTTGAACATAACTCTCATTTGATAAGGCATGCATATACTTGAAAACAACGTACATACTTCATTTCAAAATATTAGGCGAGACATGATCTAGGGATTGAGACTTGCCTTGTAGTGAGGGGTCTAGTTGCTCAGACGATTCTTCAAAGTCTTCTGTTGACTCTTCTGCTCCTTGCTCTATTCGCGCACACAACAACGAGGAAATTCAACACATCGCACCACAGAAACATACAGAAAATAGCTTTTATAGGAAATAATAAGTAAAATATAACATGCATGCAGGGGATATACTTTGGACAAGGTTACTCGAGCGCTGCTTGAAAAAATAGGTTCAAAGAGGTCGAACGTCAAAGCGTCGACATTCGGTTCACGGCTAGGCATAGCCTTAGGTTGGCTCTAGGTGGGTTTTCTGGAGATGTGATAGTAGAGAAAATTGTAGAACATGGCTCCAGGAACTTAGTGGACAAAGTGGCATTTCAATTGCTCAAATAGAAAGGGTCAAACAAGGCTAATGCCAATGGCTGACATGCATTGACACTGCACTGACATTGTCAAAAACTAGGGTAGAGAGGCAAATCTGGTTCTGGGCTTCAAATACTTCACCAACTATGTCTAGGAGGTAGGCGTGGATGCCAGGGACACATTGGCGGTGGTTTTGGGGGCTGAGGCGGCCGGACGACGATGAACGGCGGCGATGAACTACGGCGGCGACACCGCACAGGCACAGTTCTGGACAGGAACTTGGCAAGAGTATAACTCTCAATCTGGGCAGATTCAGAGGTTGGGCTAGTGGAACGAAATGCTCAGGGGGCTGAGACCTAGCTAAGTGACAAGGTGGTATTGGCTAGATGGGCCGGAAACAAAATCCGGCGGCCGGCGCTGGAGAAGAAGGCTCTGGATTTGGGGGTTTCGGCTACAGCACAAATGAACTCGATTCCTTGCTAAGAGAGTGAGAGGGGGACAAGGGGAAGCTACGAACATGGCCAATTTGACCAGAGGGTTGCTGGTGTGGCCTGGCGACGTGAGCCCGGTCACTGGTGTTCCACAAAAAGGGGAAAGCTACAAGGGTTACTGCAATTTGAAATCCAGGCTAACAGGCTTGCTAAGGGTGATGTGCTGACCAATTTACCCTACTAGCATGAGGGCCTATTCGGGCTAAAACACACGGCATTGCCGAAACAGGGGTTTTAGCCATTTCCGGCGATCACCGGCGACAGGGTCCACCGGGATGAAATTAAATACCATGGCACAGAGAGGAGGGCGAGAGGGACTCACCGGCGTGATTGAAATGAGGCCTGGTGCTGCTGAACGGGCTGGCACTGTGATCCTCTCTGCTGGCTCGCCGGAGACAAGAAGAAACGTGAGAGCTGAAGCTTTGTGGCTGCTGGAGTGGTGTGAAGAACTCTGGACGAGGGGGAGGGCTTAAATAGGCAGTGATTGGGGCTCTCGAGAGTTGAAGTGAATCAAAACGGGATACGCTTGACTGGCACCAGAGCAGGATCGAGATGGCGTGCAGGGCGTTTGGACACGACAGCGACTCTGCTAGAGAGAAGATTGCGCCAAATCTGGCTAGAGCAAAGCGACGGGGTGGCTGGCTTCGGCATGGCGGCGAAGTGGCTAAAAGTTTCTGACAGTAGCAGGTACACGTGCGCACAAAACGAATGGCGCTGCTGGCGGTCATCGGTCATTGCCACGGTGGCGGGTTTTGGCGCGACGTGAGCACCACGCGCGGACACATCGAACACGACCAAAGGTGGAGACGGATGCTGGCCGGCGGTGAAGATCGTGGCCGCGAATCATAGCGAACGGCACCGGTCGCGGTCGAAACAAGGGGCTAGTCGAAGGTTGTGATTGAATGACCTGGTCGGAGCAGCAGCAGCTGGTCGAAGGTTCACGGCCTGGTCGAAACAAGGGGCTGAAAAAGGAGCCTTGGGCTGATCTGTAATTTGTGGAACTTGTTTCTTGGACTGAAATGTAAATCTGGAGATATACTTGGTTTCGGCTGAAACTGATTTTGCCAAATGGGTTTACTAAATTCAGCAAGTAGGTATACAAGGACAAAAGACATAATTAAGTGTCTTTGATCAGGTTTTGAGCAAGATGAAAATAGGAAGATTAGGGTAATTAGGGTCTGAATTTTGGCGAGACTGAAAACTAAAGTTTAGGATGAGATTTTGAGGTTTTTTCTGAAGAGGATTTTGTTCAGAATAGTGACTGGGAAACATTCCCTAAATTAGATCAAGGTTTGGAGCTAATTTGTGGCTTTTAGCCTTTTCAGGCTTCTGAAAAAAATCTGAAAAGATTAATCTGAAACACTTTTGGACTAAAATGCGAAAATGGTCTGAATGGTGGAGTTTAGCTACCAACTTTTTAAATTAAGGTAGTGGCATACCTAAGATCATGATTCTGAAATAAGAGATCAAAATGGGGTTGAGATATCCAAGAATCCAATGAAGATATGCTGACTGGCAAGCTAAAGAGGTAGCAAAATTTGGGATGTTACAACCTACCCTCCTTAAGAATAATCTCGTCCTCGAGATTCTGATCAGTCTGAGAACAGGTAGGGGAAATTCTGACGCAACTCTGCCTCTCTTTCCCAAGTTGATTCCTCCTCTGTGTGGTTATTCCATTGAACTTTGCAGAATCTGATGGTTCTTGACTTCAATTTCCTTTCACTGACCTCTAACACTTTGAATGGGTATTCCTGATATGTCAAATCCGGTTGAACCTTAGCTTCTGTAGGGGACACTTGCTCTGTTGGTGTCCTCAGACATTTCCTTAGTTGAGATATGTGGAAAACATCATGAACTCCTACTAGTTCAGGCGGTAGCTCCAATTTGTATGCTACTTCTTCTCGTCTTTCCAAAATCTCATATGGTCCAACATATCTTGGGCTTAACTTTCCCTTCATCTGAAATCGTCGGACACCTTTGTAGGGTGTTACTTTGAGGTACACATAGTCGCCTATCTCAAAAGATACTCTCCTTTTGCTGTCGGCGTAACTCTTTTGTCGGGATTGGGCTGTCTTCAACCTTTCTTGTATAATCTTCACATGAGCAGTGGCATCTTCCACTAGTCGTGGTCCCAAAAATTTTTTCTGACCCACTTCGGTCCAATATAGTGGCGTGCGGCACTTCCTTCCATAGAGTGCTTCATAAGGAGCCATTTGCAGACTCGCTTGATAACTATTGTTGTAAGTAAACTCTGCGTACGGCAGAATTGTTCCCAAGAATTTCCATAGTCTAAGGCACACGCTCTTAACATGTCTTCTAGAATCTGGTTCACTCTCTCTGTCTGGCCTCCAGTCTGTGGGTGGTAAGCGGTACTAAACTTCAATCTCGTTCCCAAGGATTTCTGTAACTCTTTCCAAAACTTTGATACGAATTGTGCTCCTCTATCTGAGACAATTGTTTTTGGTACTCCATGCAAAGTGACAATCCTGGTAAGATATAATTCTGCTAGCTTACTTGTCGTGTATTGAGTCTTTACTGGTAGAAAGTGATCTACTTTCGTCAATATATCGATTATAACCCATATAGAATCATATCCTTGTTGGGTTCTCGGTAAACCTATTACGAAATCCATTCCAATTTTGTCCCATTTCCACTCAGGGGTTGGCAGGGGTTTCAGTGGTCCTGCAGGTTTCCATTGCGCCCGGGATGGCCTCGACACCCGCGGCGAGTCTCCCCCACGAGGGTTCTCCCGCACCAGCTCTCGAGGCCACCTTGGAGATACGCCCGACGCAGGGCCTTGCCCGTGTGCCGGTGCCATCCACCGGACTGCCACCTGACGCGCATCAGCTCCCTCCTCCCCCGAGGCCGCCCCCGAGGGCTCCCCCGGTGGATCAGACCCGACTCACTGGGGAGGAGGTGGAGCGCATGCGTGTCGTGAGGCCTATCGAAGCTCCCTCCCGGCATGGGCCGGGGACGCGCCCCCAGACCAGCTGGGGTGGGAGACCGGTCGACGAAGCCACCGCCACCTCTGGGGGACAACTAGAGGTTCAAGAAGGCAGCTCCAATCCTGAGGAGTAGAGGCGCTACCGCGGTCAGGGCAGACCGCTGGGGCCTCTCCCCGACTCCGATAACGAGCGTGTCTCCCCGGCAAGGGGGGACAGCGACCGGGAACCTTCCCGGGGAGTTGAGGGCGCCAACGAGCCCTTGTGCCGCCAGCTCCGACGCATTTGATGGCCAAAGTCGTATCGCCCACCCCACATCGAGCACTATAATGGTGAGTCCGATCCTTATGAATTTGTGCAGGTGTACTCCACAGCCATCTCAGCGGCCGGGGGGGATGAGACGGTGCAATGCAACGACTTCCCCCTCTACCTCACCGGAATCGCCCGCTCATGGTTTTACAACATGAGGGCCGATTCCATCAAGTCCTTCGTGCAACTCAAGTGCGAGTTCTGCGCGAACTTCCAGGGGAAGTATGTTCGTCCCCTGGACTCGTCACAGCTCTACACCGTTCTGCAGAAGACGGGGGAGACCATCCGTAGCTTCTTCAAGCGCTTTGCTCAGGTCAAGAGCAAGGTGGCGCACGTCCCCGACTCCACAATCATTGAGGCGTGCAAGAGCGGGATCCTCCTCGGGGAGCTCCATTGGAGGCTCTCCCGGAGCTGCCCCTCCTCTGCCGACGAGCTCTTCAACGTACTTGAAAAGTATGCAAGGGCAGAGGAGGACGACCTCTGAAAGGAAAACCAAGGGGTCTCCCCCCCCCCCCCCCACAAAGAGGGATGTTAGGGACTCACCCCACAAACGTCTCAAGGAGGGACATCACAACGAGTCGAGGTCTCGGGGCGTCTTCATTCTTGAAGACGGAGGTGGCTCTCACAAGGCCGATCGAGGCAGCTGCCCCTCCCTCAAGTCAGGGGGGGAGGCCAACCCTCCCATGCCCGGGACAATCCCGCGTCGGGAAGCAATGAGGTTGGGACAATCTTATGGTGCTCCTTCCACCAGTCCACTTCCCATGCCACTCGAGAATGTAACGCACTTTGTTAACACTTCGCGGCATTTCTCGAGCAACACGGGCAGGGGGGAGAGACTTGCCTTGCCCCATCAGTCGGCACAGGCGGCCCTCGCCGCTCTTCATGGGGGACACCGGGAGTTGGCCCAAGAAAACTCCCAGACACATGTTCCCTGACTTGGGGGGATGCTGTCCGCAAGCCCCATACTGGACCCTCGAAGCGAGGCCCTCCCCGTGAGGATGCCCTCCCCGAGAGGATGCCCTCACTTAGAGGATGCCCTCCCCGCGAGGATGTCTGAACTTGGCCCCCGGGCTCTCTCTCCCCCTCTCGCTCTTTGCAGGGGGGAGGCGTCATATCAATTTATTTAATCAATGCAAATTAGTTGTTGCCCTATGAATCTTCTTTTGCAGGGTGTATTGTTCCCCCTCCCCGTGAGGATGCCCTCACCGAGAGGATGCCCTTCTGAGGATGCCCTTGAATGAGGGTCACGGGCTCCTGCTTAGCCCAAGTCCTGACGATGGCAGCCCTGCTCCCCTAGGGTGGCCTACAATCCCCCTCGTGGACTGAGGGCATAAGCGGCAACCCGATTCCCAGAAACTGTGGTAATGAGTCACTTTGAGGGGTGAGTCCCCCCCTCAAACACTCCAAAAGTCCCGACAACGGGAGCTTCGCTCCCCAGGCAGCATACGATAACCCCTTGTGGACTGAGGGGGTAAGCGGCAACCCAATTCCTAACTGTGGTAACGAGTCACTTTGAGGGAATAGTCCCCCCTCAAACACTCCAGAGCCTGTCATGGCGCTCTCCCTCCTCTGGGAGCAAATCTCCATACCCAAAATTTCTTCCCTGGCTCCCCGTTCTCACGGTGACAGGGGGAATTTTCGACTGGGTTTCAGAATTTTTTGACTTTGTCCTGGGGTAAGATATCCTCTCCACGGTGGACTTTGTCCCAGGATGAGGCTTTTCTCAACCGCACCGGCCAGACGCGGTAATGTTCTCTCCCGGAGGACTTTGTCCCGAGGGAAGGTTTTCTCTCCTAGTGGACTTTGTCCCATGGGAAGGTTTTCTCTCCTGGGCGGACTTTGTCCCGGGAGAAGGTTTTTCCCGTCAGGGGGCTCCACGCCGCCCGGACGTGCTAACATCCTCTCCCCGGTGGACTTCGTCCCGGGGGAAGGTTTTCTCTCCCTGAGGACTTTGTTCCGGGAGAAGGTTTTCTCCCATCCAGGGGCTCCGCGCCATCCGGACGCAGCTGTTCTCTCCCGGCGGGACTGTCCCCGGCGCCGCCTTTTGCCCGGGAACCAGGGCCTCGGTGACCCCGTCCCGGGCGCTGCCATTTTCCTGGGGACAAGTTGTTCTCTCCCGGAGGACTTTGTTTTGGGAGAAGGTTTTATCACGTCTGGGGGCTTTGCACCATCCGGACGCGGCTATGTTCTCTCCCGGGGGGACTTTGTCCCGGGAGAAGGTTTTTCCTGACCGGGGGCTCCGTGCCGCTCGGACGAGGCAACATGCTCTCCTCGATGGACTTTGTCCCGGGAGGAGGTTTTTCTCAACCACGCCGCACAGACGCGGTAATGTTCTCTCCCGGAGGACATTGTCCCGGGGGAAGGTTTCCTCTCCCGATGGACTTTGTCCCGGGGGAAGGTTTGCTCTCCCGGACGACTTTGTTCTGGGAGAAGGTTTTCTCCCGTCCGGGGGCTCCACGCCATCCGGACGCGGCTATGTTCTCTCCCGGGGGGACTTTGTCCCGGGAGAAGGTTTTTCCCTTCCTGGGGCTCTGCGCCACTCGGACGAGGAAACATCCTATCCCCGGTGGACTTGGTCCCGGGAGGAGGATTTTCTCAACCGCGCTGCACAGACGCGGTAATGTTCTCTCCCGGAGGACTTTGTTCCTGGAGAATGATTTCTCCCGTCCGGGGGCTCCGCACCATGCCGACGCGGCTATTGTCTCCCGGGGGGACTTTGTCCCAGGAGAAGGTTTTTCCCGCCTGGGGGCTCCGCGCCACTTGGACAAGGCAACATCCTCTCCCTAGTGGAGTTTGTCCTAGGAGGAGGTTTTTCTCAGCCGTGCCGCCCAGACGCAGTAATGTTCTCTCCCGGAGGACTCTTCCAGGGGAAAGGTTTCTGTCCTGGAGAACTTTATTCCGGGAGAAGGTTTTCTCCCGTCTGGGGGCTTCGCGCCATCCAGACGCGGCTGTTCTCTCCCAGGGGTACTGTCTTGGGTGACGCCTTTTACCTGGGGACCAGGGCCCCTGTGGCCCCGTCCTGGGCACCGCCTTTTGCCTGGGGACCAGGGCCCCAGTGACCCCATTCCGGGCGCCACCTTTTGCCCGGGGACCAGGGCCCCGGTGACCCTATTCTGGGCGTTGCCTTTTGCCCGGGGACCAGGGCCCCGGTGACCCCATTCCGGGCCGCCTTTTGCCCGGGGACCAGGGCCCAGGCGGCCCCGTCCCAGGCGCCGCCTTTTGCCTGGGGACCAAGGCCCCGGTGACCCTGTCCCAGGCTCCTCCATTTGCCCGGGGACAAGTTGTTCTCTCTTGGAGGACTTTGTTCCGGGAGAAGGTTTTCTCCCGTTCGGGGGCTCCACGCCGTTCGAACACGGCTATGTTCTCTCCCACCCGGGGGGGGGAGACTTTGTCCCGGGAGAAGGTTTTTCCCATCCAGGGGCTCCGCACCGCTCAGACGAGGCAACATCCTCTCACTGGTGGACATTGTCCCGGGAGGAGGTTTTTCTCAACCGCGCTGCACAAACGTGGTAATGTTCTCTCCCGGACGGTGGACTTTGTCCCGGGGGAAGGTTTTCTCTCCCAGAGGACATTGTTCCAGGAGAAGGTTTTCTCCCATCCGGGGCTCCGCGCCATCCGGGCGCGGCTGTTCTCTCCCGGGGGGACTGTCCTGGGCACTACCTTTTGCTCGGGGACTAGGGCCCCGGCAGCCCCGTCCCGGGTGCCGCCTTTTGCCCGGGGACCAGGGCCCCGGTGACCCCGGAAGCTGCCATTGCCCGGGGGCATGTTGTTCTCTCCTGGAGGACAGTGTCCCAGGGAAAGGTTTTCTCTCCCAGAGGACTTTGTTCCATGAGAAGGTTTTCTCCCATCCGGGG
Source organism: Pharus latifolius (assembly GCA_019359835.1). Taxonomy (NCBI): domain Eukaryota; kingdom Viridiplantae; phylum Streptophyta; class Magnoliopsida; order Poales; family Poaceae; genus Pharus; species Pharus latifolius. The sequence continues at coordinate 37,152,283 of CM033324.1, read as the reverse complement.
GCTCCACACCATCCAGACGCGGCTATGTTCTCTCCCGGGGGGACTTTGTCCCAGGAGATGGTTTTTCCCGCCCGGGGGCTCCGCGCCGCTTGGATGAGGCAACATCCTCTCCCCGGTGGACTTTGTCCCGGGAGGAGGTTTTTCTCAACCGCACAGCCCAGACGCGGTAATGTTCTCTCTCGGAGGACTTTGTCCCGGGGGAAGGTCTTCTCTTCCAGAGGACTTTGTTCCGGGAGAAGTTTTCTCCTGTCCGGGGGCTCCGCGCCATCCGGACGCGGCTATGTTCTCTCCTGGGGGGACTATGTCCCGGGTGCCGCCTTTTTCCTGGGGACGAGGGCCTCGGTGACCCCGTCTCGGGCGTCGCCATTGGCCCGGGGACAAGGCCCCCGGTGACCCCGTCCCGGGCGCCGCCTTTTGCCCGGGGACTAGGGCCCCGGTGACTCCGTCCCCGGCATCACCATTTGCCCGAGGACAGGGCCCCTGGTGACCACGTCGCCTTTTCCCGGGGACAAGGCCCCCGGTGACCCCATCCCGAGTGCTGCCTTTTGCCTGAGGACCAGGGCCCTGGTGACCCGTCCCGGGCTCCGGAGTGCCTTGGGCCTTCGTGCGGAGAAGGTCCCTGGCTAGTCCCTGAGTCTCTAGGCCCCGGGTCCCGCGTGGTATCCGGAGCGTCTCGGCCCTTCGTGCGGAGAAGGTCCCCGACGGGTCCCTGGGCCTCTGGGCCCGGGGTCCCGCGGGTCTCCGGAGCGTCTCGGCCCTTCGTGCGGAGAAGGTCCCTGGCGGGTCCCTGGGTCCCGGGGGACTTTCGGAGCGCCTCGGGCCTTCGTGTGGAGAAGGTCACTAGTGGGTCCCTGGGCCTCTGGGCACCGGGTCCCGTGGGGTCTCCAGAGCGTCTTGGCCCTTCTTGCGGAGATGGTCCTCAGTGGGTCCCTGGGCCTTCGGGCCCCGGGTCCCGCGGGATCTCAAGAGCGTCTCGGCCCTTCGTCCAGAGAAGGTCCTCGGCGGGTCTCTGGGCCCAGGGGGACTTCCAGAGCACCTCGGGCCTTCGGGCGTAGAAGGTCGCCAGGCCTCCAGGCCCCGGGTCCCGTGCGGTCTCCGGAGTGTATCAGCCCTTCGTGCGGAGATGGTCCCCGGTGGGTCCCTGGGCCTCCATGGACTGGGTCCCTTGGGAACCAGCGAGGACACTTGTCAAGCATCCAAGCCCTTCGGCTGGTGAAATGATGCCAGCGTGCCTCGATCCAACTGCCATAGCTAGGGCTTTTTGGTCTTTTGCATGTTTTGGGGCCTATAAATAACCTCGTATCTCATTTGAAGAGGACTCAAATTCATTTTACACACTCAAAAAAATAGGCTCCCTTGGAGACCTCTCTCCCCGAGAGAGCACCTCCCCAGCGAACTTACGTCTGGAGGGTGCCGACAGGACTAAGGTCCCCATTGGGACCTGAACCTGTATAAAAACTACCGTGTCAATTGCTGCGTTGCTCGGCGGGAGGTGATCGGTCACTCGTTCAACTCGCGCCGTTGTTCGCATGTCAAGTCTTTTCGTGAAATTTGCCGGTGGTATATTTTATACCACCACAGTTCAATTGAGCACCTCCAAGTTTCTCACTAAAGTACGCTATGGGTTTGCCATCTTGCATCAAAACACCACCAATACCCATTCCACTAGCCTCACATTCAATCTCAAAAGTTTTAGTGAAATCAGGTAAAGCAAGCAATGGTGCTTCATCAAAATATACCACCACAAAATTTCCAATGAATGCTCTTTAACACATGTGATGTGACCATGCACATCATAGATAGGACCAACACTACATCAACATGGTGGTCATCAAGAGTTTCATTCAATTCTTCGTCAGCATGGTCGTCGCCGAGTGCTACCTCGATCATTTCGCCAACATGGATTAGTGTAACTTCTTCCATGACATCTACGACAAGTTGGCAACACTTCACGGCATCCTCGACATCATTTACATCAACTATGGTGTCATCATCAACTATATGGCATCATCGACCCGCACCATGGCCAGGTCGCGTGCACAGCCGGCAAGCTCATCATGCTGATATTGCTCTATCGCCGCCAGCAGTTCGGCCTCCACCGTGGCCACCTCCACAAGCTCAAGACATATTCAAGAAAGGCGCATCTCCACCACTTCGACGCCCTCTGGTCCCACAAGCCACGTCGTTGCAAGGCCGGCCCAAGAGAGAGCCCAATTTGTCCACGAGTCGGGTTCGGCCATCTCCGTGCAGTCAACTTAAAATGGATGCCCAGGGTTCATACCGACTCTGTTTTGGACGTTCTTGGTATGGATGGAGAAGCCCTCGACGAGATCTTTCCAACAGATCCAGTCCCATCTCAAAATTCCTTACAGATCAACGGGAATTGTCAAAACAATATGGCGACCCGAATCTGCCGGGCGCTGCGACGCTCCACTTTGGGCCCATGGCCCGTGTAACCCTAGGGTTTAATGCCCCAAACCCTAGCCGTCGCTATATATTCAGTAGCCATCATCGTTTAGACTTGAGTTTTGCTTAGATATTTTCTGCCATTGCAGTATCGCCGATCTTCGGTTTGTGGAACCCCAAATTCGTGTGCTTAATATCAAATTGCAATTCGAGATTGCTTCTTCTTCGTTCTTGCTTGTGTTCTCGATTCGCTAGCAGGAACTAGCCTTCGTGGTGAGGTCGACCGTGCGTTTGCGTGGTTGATAACGATCGGAGACGGTGGTGTAGCGATTGCAGGCTTAGATCGGTTCTGGTCAAGTCGGATCGTCAACGTCGAGTTCTCCACCAATCGAGTTTACCCTTACCTGTCGGAAGATCGGGACCCCGTCCCCATCAACATGATTCATCAAATAAATGAAAGTACTAGGTGCATTAGTTAAACCAAAAGGCATTACTAACCACTCATACAATCCAAGTTTAGTTTTAAAAGCAGTTTTCCATTCATCACCAGGTTTCATTCTAATCTGATGGCATCCACTTCTCAAATCAATTTTAGAGAATATAATAGAACCACTCAATTCATCAAACATGTCGTCTAGCCTAGGAATAGGATGACAATATCTAACAGTTATGTTATTAATGGCTCTACAATCAACACACATTCGCCATGTACCATCTTTCTTGGGCACTAGAATAACAGGAACAACACAAGGACTATGGCTTTCGCGTACATACCCTTTGTCAAGTAGCTTGGTGCTGAATTTCTTTTTCCTCCTCTGGATTGGTGCGGTAGGGACGACGGTTGGGAAGTGAGGCTCCAGGGATGAGGTTAATTCGATGCTGAATGCCACGCATGGGTGGTAGACCAGCAGGTATATCCTTTGGAAACACGTCCTCGAATGCCTGCAAAATATTAGAAACAACACTAGGAAGAGAGGTTAAGTCGTTAGTCGACAGCAAGGCATCTTTGCACAAAAGTACAAAATGCTTTAAATCTGGGTTATTCCTCACTGCTCTCAAATCAGATTTGGTGGCTAACATTACTAGCTTCTCTTTCTCACTTTTTGTTTTACCTCTCAAATTTGGCTTGTGACTCTCAGGCACTGATTTTTTGGATCTCACTCACATTTGTTTTCGCTCTATCCTTGCCAGCGTTCACTCTCTGCATATTATCAGCTAAAATTTGATTTGCAGACATTGGTCAAAATGCAATGTCTTTGCCCTTCCACTTGAGGATATAAGTGTTGGCGCGACCATCATGATGCACTGATCGATCAAATTGCCACGGCCTTCCTAACAGCAAGTGACACACCATCATTGGGACCACATTGCATTCCACGGTGTCTACGTAATCTCCAATTTGGAATTGCACCTTAACCATGTACTAAATTTTGACATCTCCACAATCACTTAACCATTGCACATGATATGGATGAGGGTGTTTGAGCAATTTTAGGCCAAGTTTTGTGCACAATTCTTGACTAGCTAAGTTATGATAACTACCACCATCAATAATGACTTTGAATACCTTGCCATCAACTTTAGCCCTCATTTGGAACAGATTGCATCGCTGTCCATTGTCTTCCTTGACTTGCACACTTAACACCTATGCAACCAAAATAGGTCAGCCCCTCATTCTTATCTTCTTCTTCCGGTTTTTCTTCATTGTTTTCTATATGAGCTAGTTGTTCTGGGTCATCTTCACTTGCGGAATCATACTCTCCTTTGTCGGTGACAAGCGTAGCATGATTATTTGGGCATTCCTTGGTGATGTGACCACGCCCCAAATATTTAAAGCACTGAATAGCACTGCTCTTGGCTGTGGAGCCAATTGAAGATGTAGTGGATGTTGAAGACTTCTTCTCACTTGTAGTAGATGCCAATTTTGCAACAGAGGAAGAAGGAGCAGTAGTATTCAAACTAGTACTAGTTGAATATGTACCTCATCCCAAATAGAAGCGTGCTTTGGTAGCATTGGATGATGGAACTCTCAAGTTGAAGGATGGAACCCTCGCAGTTGGTTTAGCATCATCTAGTAGTTGCCTTTCTGTTGGGGGAAATCTCCATGCGGTCAAGTCCAGGTAAGTTCATGATTGCCTGGGGACAGTGGCCGCCGGTGCCTGCCCCGGGCGCCGCCTTTTAGGCCCCCGGGACCGGGCCCCCCGGGCATGTCCCGGGCGCCTCCATTTGGCCCGGGGACAGTGGCCGCCGGTGCCTGCCCCGGGCGCCGCCATTTGGCTCCCGGGACCGTGCCCCCCGGGCATGACCCGGGCGCCGCCATTTGCCCGGGGACAGTGGCCTCCGGTGCCAGCCCCGGGCGCCGCCTTTTAGGCCCCCGGGACCGCGCCCCCCGGGCATGTCCCGGGCGCCTCCATTTGGCTCGGGGACAGTGGCCGCCGGTGCCTGCCCCGGGCGCCGCCATTTGGCCCCCGGGACCGTGCCCCCCGGGCATGACCCGGGCGCCGCCATTTGCCCGGGGACAGTGGCCTCCGGTGCCTGCCCCGGGCGCCGCCTTTTAGGCCGCCGGGACCGCGCCCCCCGGGCATGTCCCGGGCGCCTCCATTTGGCCCGGGGACAGTGGCCGCCGGTGCCTGCCCCGGGCGCCGCCATTTGGCTCCCGGGACCGTGCCCCCCGGGCATGACCCGGGCGCCGCCATTTGCCCGGGGACAGTGGCCTCCGGTGCCAGCCCCGGGCGCCGCCTTTTAGGCCCCCGGGACCGCGCCCCCCGGGCATGTCCCGGGCGCCTCCATTTGGCTCGGGGACAGTGGCCGCCGGTGCCTGCCCCGGGCGCCGCCATTTGGCCCCCGGGACCGTGCCCCCCGGGCATGACCCGGGCGCCGCCATTTGCCCGGGGACAGTGGCCTCCGATGCCCGCCCCGGGCGCCGCCTTTTAGGCCCCCGGGACCGGGCCCCCCGGGCATGTCCCGGGCGCCTCCATTTGGCCTGGGGACAGTGGCCGCCGGTGCCTGCCCCGGGCGCCGCCATTTGGCCCCCGGGACCGTGCCCCCCGGGCATGACCCGGGCGCCGCCATTTGCCCGGGGACAGTGGCCTCCGGTGCCTGCCCCGGGCGCCGCCTTTTAGGCCCCCAGGACCGCGCCCCCCGGGCATGTCCCGGGCGCCTCCATTTGGCCCGGGGACAGTGGCCGCCGGTGCCTGCCCCGGGCGCGGCCATTTGGCCCCCGGGACCGTGCCCCCCGGGCATGTCCCGGGCGCCGCCATTTGCCCGGGGACTGGCCTCCGGTGCCTGCCCCGGGCGTCGCCATTTGGCCCGGGGACAGTGGCCCCCGGTGCCTGCCCCGGGCGCCGCCTTCTGGGTCCCCGGGACCCTGCTCCCCGGAAGGGGTCCCGGACGTCATCGCCCTCCTAAAAGGTAAAACCCCTGTTTGTTTATCACGTGCAGGTCACGCGAGGGACGCCTCGGGAATCAGCGACCACCTGTCAAGCATCCAAGACGTTTGACCGGGAGAAGGACGGTCCTACCCTTCAATCCGACGGTGGCTTCCGGGGTAGTTTAGGTTTTTTGCTTCTTTTTGGGGCTATAAATAGCCCTTGTACCCCTCTGTTGTAAAGGATCAGTTCATTATTATTAGGAATAGCTAATCTCACAGACGTGCTCCGGAAGCCTCTCCCCCGGAGAGAGCCTCCCCTGCCGACCCTGGTCGGGAGCGCGTCGACAGGACTAGGGCCCCCACCGGGACCTGAACCTGTATAAATCCACGTGTCAATTCTTGTGTTTGTCCGGCGGGGGAGGACCGGTCACCCGGTCAACCCGCGCTGCGTAATCTCCGCTAGGATCGTCTTCAAAACCTGCCGGGGTATTCTTAATACCACGACAGTTGGCGCCGTCCGTGGGGACCCGTGACGAATCGCCATGGCTCCTCCGAGAACAAGGGCCCGCGCCCTTCCCGGTGACGCCGGTCCCGGTGACCTGGCGCCACCCGTCCGGGACGCTGCTGTTCCGGCGCTTCCGTCCGGAGGTGACCATTCCCAGGTACTGCCTCCCACCTTTCCTCTCAATCTAGGCGCCTCCACCTCCGGGTCGCTCCCGGCGGCCGCGGGGACCTCGGCCGGGACGAGTTTCCCCCCGACGGCTCCCCCGGCTCCCCGGGATGCCCTGCTGGAAGCTCTCGTGGAGGGCCAGCTCCGCGCCCAGCGCTCTATGGACGAGCTCCTTAGTGTGTTGGCGCGGCCCTCGGCCCCCACATTTTCGTCGCACCCGTATCCGGGGATCATTCCCCCGTTTATGGGATACCCAGCGGCCCCTCCGGCGTCAGGGGGGCTGTCTACCCCGTATAATCCCGCTGGGGGGTTCCCTCCCCCCGCGGGATATACTTCCGGACACTTCTCGGCACCCGGGCCTGTCCCGGTGCCGGGAGGCTATTTCATGCCCGGGCCCTTCGTGGCACCAGGGGGGTACCCCGTCCCCGGCTCGCTTCCGGGGCTGGGGGGTCATTTCATGCCGGGGGCTATTCCTACGCCGGGAGCCAGTCCCGCCCCCCGCGTTGCGTTTACCGCACCGGGGCCGGTCGACAGAGCAGCTCCCGTGCCTCAGCGAATTTCCCCCCGCATTGGCTCCCCAACCCAGGACGTCACCGAGGAGGCTCACCCCCCACTGGTTCCGGATGTCACAGGGGCTTCCCCCTTTCCGGTCCCGGTCGTTGCCACGGGGGCCCCCTCTTCGGATCCAAACGCCGCCCCGGGCGCCCCCTCCCCGGTTCCGGATGGTGCAGGGTCTCCCCCCTTTCCGGTCCCGGGGGCCGTCGCAGGGGGCTCCACCCAGCAGGTCCCGGTAGCTCCCGGGCCGGCTGCTACAGTGCAGGAGCTCCCTCCCCCAGCGAAGCAGGTCCGCTTCTCCCGGGGGGAGGTCGAGCGAATGCATTCTCCCAGCCGGAGGGGAAGAGCTCCCCCCCGGTCGTTGTCGCAGGGAGCCTCGCTCTCGCACCGGTCGGGGGAAGAGACCAGCCGAAGAACCATCCTCCCCGGAGGGAAGCCCGGACGTTCGGGAAATCAGTCCCGGCTCGGAAGAGAAGCGTCGTCACCACCACTCCGGTGGCCCTCTTGGGCCGCTACCTGACTCGGATAACGAGGGGGCGTCCCCCGTTAAAGAAGACAGTGACTGGGGCTCCCCCCGGGAAGTGCAGGGGGCGAACCAGCCTCTGTGTCGAAGACTCCGCAGCATCCGATGGCCGCGGCCCTACCGTCCCCCGCACATCGAGCATTATAATGGCGAGGCGGACCCTTACGAGTTCGTGCAGATCTACTCCATAGCCATCTCCGCGGCGGGGGGGGACGAGAGCGTCCAATGCAACGTCTTCCCCCTCTACCTCACCGGCATCGCCCGCTCCTGGTTTTACAATCTGAAGGCGGGCTCCATCAAGTCTTTCTCGCAGCTGAAGCGGGAGTTCTGCGCCAACTTTCAGGGAAATTACGTACGCCCCCTGGATTCTTCACAGCTATACACAGTGCGCCAGAGAACCGGGGAGACCATCAGAAGCTTCTTCAGGCACTTTGCCCAAGTAAAAAGCAAAGTGGCCCACGTCCCGGACTCCACAGTGATCGAAGCCTGCAAAAGCGGGATCCTCCCGGGGGAACTCCACCGAAGACTCTCTCGAAGCTGCCCCTCTTCCGCCGACGAGCTCTTTAACGTACTCGAAAAGTACGCTCGTGCGGAGGAAGATGACATCTGGAAGAAGACCCAGGGGGCTCCTGCCCCCGCCGAGCGGGGGGCCCGGGATCCCCCCAGGCGCCCCAGGCAGGGGGGCCGTAGCGAACCACGGCCTCGGGACACTTTTGTCCTCGAGGGCGGAGGCGGCTCGCGCGACCCCCCAAAGGGCAACCGCCCCTTTCCCAAGCCGAGAGGCCATGGGGGAGGACAGTCTTCTCGCGGCCGCGAAGGCCCCGCGGGGAGAAGCCGGGAAGGACCGTGGTGCAGCTTCCACGGGTCCAGTACCCACGCCACCCGAGATTGCCACCAGCTGCTGCAGCACTTCGCGGCGTTCCTCGACCAGCGCGGGCAGGGGGGGGGGACTCCGGCCTCCTTGCCCCCTCGGCCAGCTGTTCCGGCCCTTCCCGCTCCCGCGGGGGGGGCAGCAGGTGCAGGAGGGGGAGCCTTCAGACGCCCTCCCCTTTCAAACTTCTCAGCGCCGCATCAACGTCATCGTGGGGGGGTCCGCCTCCGGGCGGGATTCCAAGCGCCAGCGCAAGGAGTACGCGCGAGAAGTTAAGGTAGTGGGGGTGCTACACGCGTCCGTGCCGCCCAAGTGGTCGGACGTCCCCCTCACCTTTACGGCGGAAGACGCGTGAGGGGTTCGCTTCCCCCACGACGACGCGCTCATTGTCTCCGCGACAATCTACAACTGCCACTTGGCCCGCATCCTTGTGGACGGCGGAAGCTCCGCCGACGTCCTGTTCCTCAAAACCTTCAAGGAAATGCAGGTGGACGAAAAGCTCCTGCAACCAGCGGCAGGGCCTCTGCAGGGGTTTGTCCCGGGGAAGGCGATCCACCCCGTGGGCAAGGTAGATCTCCCGATCACCTTCGGCACCCCGGAGAACTACCGAACCGAGCTAGTCCGCTTCGACGTAGTGGATCTCCCCTCCTCCTACAATGTGATTATGGGGAGGACTACGATCAATCGGCTGGGGGCTGCCACCCACCAAAACTACCTGTGCATGAAGATCCCCGGGCCGCATGGCGTGATCAACGTCCGGGGGGATCAAGACATGGCCCGTGCTCTATACGAGCGAGCTGCTGCCACAATAGGAAGCGTCAACTTGATCAAGGCACCCGGGGGGGAGGCTCCCCCCACGGACGTAGACGTCGCTGCGCCATCCCCTGGGAGGCCCCTCCTCAAGCCGCGTCCGGAAGGGGGCCTCCGGAAGGTCCCGCTGTCCCCAGGCAGCGGGGACAAAACTGTCCAAATCGGGGCAGAGCTCCCCCAAGACCATGCAGCGCAACTCGCAGCCTTTCTGCGCGAAAACTCTGATGTTTTTGCGTGGACGCCTTCGGACATGCGGGGCGTCGCCCGGGAGGTTATTGAACACAAGCTCGCGGTAACCCCCGGTCACCCCCCTATCAAGCAGAAGTTGAGGAAGCTCTCCCTCGAACGTCAAGAAGCCATCAAGACGGAGATAGCCCGGCTCCGAGAGGCGGGGTTCATCCGGGAAGTGTTGCACCCCGAGTGGCTCGCAAACCCCGTCCTCGTCAAGAAGTCAAGTGGCAAGTGGCGCATGTGCGTGGACTTCACCGACCTTAACCGCGCTTGCCCCAAAGACAACTTTCCGCTCCCGCGGATCGACCAGCTCGTTGACTCCACCGCGGGGTGCGAGCTGATGAGCTTCCTAGACGCCTACTCGGGATACCATCAAGTCCGGATGGCGGAGGGGGATGAGGAAAAGACGAGTTTTATAACTCCCCTCGGAACCTTCTGCTACCGCCATATGCCCTTCGGGCTCAAGAATGCGGGAGCCACCTTCCAGCGCCTTATGACGCTGGTCTTCAAAGATCAAGTCGGCCGCAATGTCGAAGTCTACGTAGACGACGCGATCGTCAAGAGCCCCCGTGCAGCCTCCCACATCGACGACCTCGCAGAGACCTTCCGCAACCTCCGCTCGTTCGGGCTCAAGCTCAACCCGGAGAAGTGCGCCTTCGGGGTGCGCGGGGGGAAGCTCCTGGGTTTCCTCGTGTCCCAGCGGGGCATTGAGGCAAACCCCGAGAAGATCCGGGCCTTCCTAGAGATGCCCCCGCCGCGCTCCGTCAAAGATGTCCAGCGGCTCTCCGGCCGCCTGGCCGCGCTCAGCCGCTTCGTCTCCCGTTCGGGGGAGCGGGGCCTCCAGTTCTTCAAGATCCTCCGAGGGCTTGAGGGGTTCCGCTGGACCCCCGAGGCCCAGGAAGCCTTCAACGACCTCAAGAAGTACCTCTCGAGCCCTCCAATGCTCGTGAGTCCGTCTCCGGAAGAGCCCTTGCTCCTCTACCTCGCCGCGACCCCCGTCGCCGTCAGCGCGGTTTTGGTGAAGGAGCAAGGGGGGCAGCAACGTCCCGTGTACTACGTCAGTGAAGCCCTCCAACGGGCCAAGACTCGGTACACTGAGATGGAGAAGATTTGCTACGCTCTCCTCATGGCGTCCCGGAAGCTCCGGCATTACTTCCTGGGGCACCCCATCACCGTTCCGTCGTCCCTTCCCCTGGGGGAGGTACTGCGGAATAAAGAAGCCACCGGCCGGATTGGGAAGTGGGGGGCCGAGCTTGCCCCCTTCTCCCTGTCCCTTACCGGCCGCTCCGCAATCAAGTCGCAGGTCCTCGCCGACTTCATCGCAGAATGGACTCCCGCCTCTGGGTCCGGGGACGAAGATCTCCCTGTGCCGCCCCGACGCAGTGACCATTGGACCCTGCTGTTTGATGAGTCGCTGTGTCTCGCTGGGGCTGGCGCGGGGGTAGTCCTCCGGAGCCCCGAGGGGAAGGAGCTCGAGTACGCCGCGCGGCTCGAGTTCCCCGCAACCAACAACGTCGCCGAATACGAGGCTCTGCTCCTCGGGATGCGCCTTGCGAGCTCCCTGGGGATCCGGCGCCTACTAGTGAAGGGAGACTCTCAGCTCGTTGTCTGCCAAATGGACAAATCTTACCTGTGCCATGACGCAAATTTAAGTCTTTACTTGCAGGAAGTACGAAAAATGGAGAAACACTTCGACGGCCTTGAGGCCCGGCATATCCCGCGAAGGGAGAATGACCGGGCTGATGCTTTGGCCCGGGCGGCAAGCGCCCGGGAAACGCTCCCCAAGGGGGCCTTCTTGGAAACAGTCACGAAGCCCTCGGTGGCCTCCCCGGACGCAGGCCCCGAGCCTCCGGTCCCGGAGGTCGCCGAGATCGTCCGGCTGTCGTCATGGATGGATCCCCTCATCTCCTTCATCAAGGGGGAGGGGGACCCTCCCAGCGAGACCGAGGTTAAGCGCCTCCGGGCCAAAGCCCGGGCATATCTCCTGCTGGAGGGAAGGCTCTACAAGCGGGGGGCTTCAGCCCTCCTGCGCTGCCTCCCCCGGTCGGAGGGACTTCAACTCCTGGAAGACATTCACGCGGGGAGCTGTGGTTCTCACCTAGCCCCGCGTGCCATCGCCGCCAAGGCCCTTCGGCAGGGCTTTTACTGGCCTACAGTCATGCGCGACGCGCGAGACCTTGTCTCCGCGTGCGAAGCATGCCAGAAGATGGCCAAGGGCTCGAATCTCCCCCCTGTAGCGCTGCGGACTATCCCCATCACTTGGCCCTTCGTGCGCTGGGGGATGGACCACTTAGGGCCTTTCCCCCCAGCGCCCGGAGGATACAAGTATGCGGTGGTCGCGGTCGACTACTTTACAAAGTGGGTTGAGGCGGAGCCCTTGGCTAGCATCACCTCCCGGGCTGTTCAGCGGTTTTCTGGAAAAACGTCGTTTGTCGTTTTGGTGTCCCCCGGGAAATTACCATGGACAACGGGACCCAATTCGACTCGGCTTATTTCCGGGAATTCTGCGAAGGCCTGGGGGTCGTCATCCACTTCACCTCAGTGGCCCATCCCCAAAGCAACGGGGCCGTCGAGAGGGTCAATGGCGTAATCCTACAGGGGTTAAGCCGGAGACTCGAACAAACCGCTTCCAAGCGGGGCGCATGGGCGGAGGAGCTCCCTAGCATGCTCTGCTCGATGCGCACGACCCCGTCCCGGGCCACAGGGCGTGCTCCCTTCTCCCTAGTCTACGGGGCGGAGGCAGTCCTCCCCCCGGAGATCGGCTTCCGGTCGCTGCGGGTTGAGCTCCTGAACGGAGCCACGACCGCAGCCTACCGGGCCAACGAAGACAACCGGCGGCTGGAAATCGACCTCGTGGAGGAGGAACGCGACCGAGCGCTCCTCCGCCACACCATCTACGAGCGCGAGATGTCGCGCGCATACAACCAGCGCGTGCGCGAGAGAGCTTTCCGCCTTGGGGACCTTGTCCTCAAGCGCGTCACAGACCCCCAAGCCCAGGGTAAGCTCTCCCCCAAGTGGGAGGGCCCCTACAGGATCTCCGCTGTCCTAGGCTCGGGGGCCTACAAGCTCTCCAACCTTCAAGAGCAGGAGCTGAAGCACACCTGGAACTTGCGTTTACTTCGCAAGTTCTACGTCTAGCCTTACGGGCCTGTCCCCTCCCCCGGGGCGGTCACGCCGGAGGGGGAGGGGGGACACTGTAGCTTCCCTTTTTCCCCCTTCGCGGCTTCGCAGGGGGGCTTTGTATATTTTGTTAATCAATGCATAGCCTTTGTTCTTCAACTATCTCACTGCAGGTTGTTTTTGTTTACCGCCCCTAGTGGTGATGCCCTCCCCGCGAGGATGCCTTCCCCGTGAAGATGCCCTCCCCGCGAGGATGCCCTCCCCGTGAGGAAGTGGGCCCTGCCCCAGCAAGTCCCTCCTGGAGGGCGGCTTACGAACAGCCCTCGTGGACTGAGGGTGTAAGCGGCAACCCGGTCCCCAGCGGCCGCGGTAACGAGTCACTTTGGGAGATTAGTCCCCTACCCAAACATTCAAGACCCGTCTTCGGGCACTTCCTCCTCCGGGAGTAGACGCTCTCCTCAGCGGGACGTCTAATGGCTTTCTGGATTATCTTCCTCCTCCGGGAGTCGACGATATTCCCGGCTCCCCGTTCTCACAGCGACCGGAAGATCAGCCCCTTGCGGCTTGATTGGCTCTATCTTCCTCCTCCGGGAATCGACGTTATTCCCGGCTCCCCGTTCTCACGGCGACCGGATGATTATCTCTCGAAAACCTTATTCCCGGCTCCCCGTCCTCACGGTGACCGGACAATTGCTTTACGAAGATAGGGGTTTCTCAGATATATTTTCCCCCGGAAACATTATTCCCGGTTCCCCGTTCTCACGGTGACCGGACGAAGTCTCCCGGGAAGCTCCCCTCCGGAGGTCTTATTGACTTTTCATGAGCCCCTTCCGCGCCTTGTTCCCGGTTCCCCGCTCTCCCGGCGGCCGGATGAACCTCTCCCGGTGCCCCCGGGCACCCCGGAAGGTCCCTCCCTCGGAAATCCTGTTTTTACAATTTTCTAACTTAGAAAATATTTCTACAGGTTATGGTCCCCCCGGGGACCCTGTTTCCCCCACAGCACGCGGAGGCTTCCTCCCGCCCGCTGTGGGCGGGGGGGGGGGGGGGACAGGGGGTCCCCGGGTCACCCACGAAGAAACTTAGCTCATCCTTGTTAAGATGAGTCGTCCAGACCATCCAAGAAGAAGAAAATAAAGAGGCAATAAAAAGAAACAATGCGCTTTATTGATCAACAAACCCGGAGGACATCTTCCCCCTCCGGTGGGTTTCGGAAATGATACAACCCGGGTCCTAACCCGGGGGATTCTCTACAAGCCTAAGGCCCCTACGCCTAAAGCTCCCGGAGGCGCTCCCTTAGCTCCCGGGCCAGGTCCCGGTACAGCGCCCGGACGCGACGCTGAGAATCCCGAAGTACGTCTTCGGGCCAAAACTCGTACCCAGCCGGCGGAAGTATCCGGAGAGGAGGTATCATCTGGGCCTTCGGGCGCGGGGGAGTTAATTCAGCACGGCTGTTGTCAAAATTAACCAAGTGCCATTCCGGGCGCCACCTCAACCGGACAGGCTCCCGGGCAGTACCGCCGTCGCGCCTCCCAGAGACAAGGCTCAGCAAAATCAAAGCCGCTTGGGCGTCCCCCGGAGAGCCTCTCCCGGACCGTTGCTCGGGAGCAACCCCCCGGGAACCCTGGTAACATTTCATTGCAAAGACTTAGAAAAATTTCTAATATATTTCATTGCAAAATGTTTTTGTACAAGTGCCCGGGGCTTCTCCTAAGAAGCTACCGGAATCAAATTGTCTAACAAAATAAAAAGGGGTCCTAGCTAAAGACCCGGGGGAGGCTCATACTTTGGCATTGGGGTCCTCCCCCCGGGGAGCTTCCTCCGTGGCCGGGGCAGGGACATCCGCGGCCGGAGGCGCCGGTGTCGGGAACCACGTCCGGATGATCCGGTCGTAGAACCCCTCCGCCAGCAGCTCCACCTTCCGGCGCGTTGGCTCGAAGGCCTCCGGGAAGCCCCGGGGGATGCGCCCCCCGATCGCCCGGGCGCCGACCCCACGGTAGTCAACGAGCCCCGCGGCGGCCGTGATGACGGGGATCGCCCGGCCACGTGCCCGGACGTCCACAGCCTCCGGGATGGCGGAGACTTGTGCGTTAAGAAAACGCACAGCCTCCGCGAGGGTCGCCGGGGGCACCTCCGGGCCGCTCCCGGAGCCCAGGCTAACGCAAGGCTTTCCAAGGCCGAGCGGACGGAGCGGCCCGCGTCCGACAGCGCCCGGACGCTGGAGCTCTCGAGCTCCCGGAGCGCCTTCTCCCGCACCTTGGCCTCCTCTCGGAGGCGGATGTAGGCGCCCTCCGAAAGGTGCACCTGCGCCCGGGCCCGGGACAGCTCATCAAGAGCTTCGTCCCGCTCCCGGAGGGCCGCCTCCCGCTGCTCGACGCAGGCCGCGGCCCGGCTCTCCGCCTCCTTGAGCAGCCAGGTGACCCGCTGCTCAAGGCCCTAGGTAACAGTCGCTACCTACAAAATGCATAAAGAGTTAGAAAATCTTAAGTGCAGGAAAAAAGCCGAAGTGTTGAGAGCTCGAGTTACCTGGGCTCCGAGGGACTCGAGCCCCTCAAAACGCTCGTGGAGCGTTCCTCCTGCTACGAAGGCCTGCACCTTCCGGTTGTGCAGGCCCTCCACGTAGCGGGCCACCTCACCCGCGGGAAGTAGGGAGGTGTCTTGCCCGGCCCTCCTGTCGCGGCCGGGAGAGGGCCCCCGGAACTCTGAATCCGGGAGAACGGCCGGCGTCGCCGGCGTCTTCGTCGACGAAGTTTCCTCCGAAGACGAAGACAAAGATTGGGCGGGGATCTCCGCCCGGGGGGGGGGATCATCGGGCCTTTCCCCGCCCCAGGCCGGAGGGCCCTCGGAGCCTCCTGCTCTGGGGGGACCTCGAAGACTGAGGGGCTCCCCCCCTCTTCATCAACCGGCCAGAGGCGCGGGGGCGCCGCCCCCGAAAACCTCACCTCTAGCCTCTCCGGCGCCAATGCCGCCGGGAGAGGCGAGAGGAGCGTCACGCGAATTGGCGACGGGGCGTAGTCCGCCGAATCGGACCCCGCCCCATCGACAACAACCTCCTTCCCCCGGGCCTCGATGGGGGCCTCCGGGGGCGGAGGCGTCGCCTCTGCCCGGGGCGCCGCCCGGGCATGTTCGGCTCCGGGAGCCGCCTCCCGGGCCCTCACCGGCGTCGTCGCCGGCGTCGTCGTCGGGGCTGGGGTCTTTTGGACCCGGGGCTTTTTGGGCTCCGAGCCCCCGGCAGCATCCTTCCCCCGTTTATGAGCCCCCGGCAGCATCCTTCTCTCCGGAAGCCTGAGCCCGTAGGCCTCGGCCACCAAGTTTCGGGGAGGCCCCTCCCCCACGAGGCGCACGATGCGCTCGTGTTCGTCGGTGAAGTACCTCCCCAGGAGGTGCTCCGCCTTGTCCCTCGCCGCCGGGTACGGGCGCACTGTAAGAGGTAAAAAGTTAGTCAATTTCCCGTAAAAAACTGCAAGTACAAAAATGCAGGGGACTTACGCCGCGTCACCGGCTTGACCGGAGGCCGCTGCTCCGGGCCCATGCCGATCCCCCTTCCCCCGCGTGAGAAGGGGGAAAGCCGCAGGAGCGCCAGCTCCTCCGCGGCGTCCCGCATCGAGCGGGCCTTCTTCGCCAGCACCACCTTCCCGAGGAGCTCGAACTCCTCGTCCGTCCACACCGGCGGCTTCGGTGCGGATAACCGGCTGTAGGTGGGAGGCTCCGGGGCGTAGACCACCGCCTCGTCCTGGACCCGGAGGTAGAACCACCTCCAGAGCCAGTCCCCCCAGTGGTCCCGGGAGGCCGCCGCCGGGTAGTCCGCCACCCGGGAGGGCAGCATCTGGACCATCACTGAGCCGAAGGGGGACTTCGGTCCTCCCTTCACCAGGTGGGAGCTCCACGCTGCCGGCTCGTAAAAATACCGGAAGATGCGGAGGGTGGGCTCCCGCCCGGTCGCCGTCTCGTACAGCCAGATGAAGAGACCCATCCGGACGAGGGCGTTGGGGGTGAGGTGGTCGAGCGCCACCCCGTACTCCTTTAGGAACTCCCGGAGCATCGGGTGCACCGGGAGCCGGAGCCCTGCCTCGAGGAAGGCCTCGAAGGCCACAACCTCTCCGGGCCTGGGACGGGGGGCTCCGTCCTTCTTTAGGGGGACCCGGATGTCCCCCTCTTCGACGACGCCCTTCTTGACCAGGGACTCCGCGTCCGAGGCCGAGAACTCGGAGGCCCAGAGGAAATCTGCGGGGATTTCCTCCGGGGGCACCTCCGTGGTCTTCGCTCGACCTTTGGGTGCCATTAGGTGAGTTCTTTGTTTTTCGGTGGCTAAGTTTTCAGGTGGCTACGGCTACAACTCCCGGACGCTCGCTACCGGAGAAGGCTACCGGAAATGCTACCGGGAGAGCGCTACCGGGAGAGCTGAAGCTGGAGTTGGAAAATTTGGAATGAGCTACCGGGGCCCCCTAAGGCCCAATTTATAGAGGCTGGCCGTGATCTAGATGCGCGCCACGTGGCCCCCTCGGAGCAATCTGGACCACTGATTCAAACCGTGCGCGGGAAACGAAGGGACAGGCGCGTAAATCGAGACGCCGTTTCGAACCCCGCGTGCATTTATTGCGAGAACGGCGCGGCCATGAAGCGCCCGGCACAGAAACCGAAGCGTCGTCGGGGCTCCAGTGATTTTTGGCTGGAGTTTTCGTCCGGAGATTTTCCCGGTACTGTAACCATTCCCTCCGGGGGCTCAAGCTTTGTCCCCAGAGGGCATGGGGGGCTGCTGTTGGGGGAAATCTCCATGCGGTCAAGTCCAGGTAAGTTCATGATTGCCCGGGGACAGTGGCCGCCGGTGCCTGCCCCGGGCGCCGCCTTTTAGGCCCCCGGGACCGGGCCCCCCGGGCATGTCCCGGGCGCCTCCATTTGGCCCGGGGACAGTGGCCGCCGGTGCCTGCCCCGGGCGCCGCCATTTGGCTCCCGGGACCGTGCCCCCCGGGCATGACCCGGGCGCCGCCATTTGCCCGGGGACAGTGGCCTCCGGTGCCAGCCCCGGGCGCCGCCTTTTAGGCCCCCGGGACCGGGCCCCCCGGGCATGTCCCAGGCGCCTCCATTTGGCCCGGGGATAGTGGCCGCCGGTGCCTGCCCCGGGCGCCGCCATTTGGCCCCCGGGACCGTGCCCCCCGGGCATGACCCGGGCGCCGCCATTTGCCCGGGGACAGTGGCCTCCGGTGCCTGCCCCGGGCGCTGCCTTTTAGGCCCCCGGGACGGCGCCCCCCGGGCATGTCCCGGGCGCCTCCATTTGGCCCGGGGACAGTGGCCGCCGGTGCCTGCCCCGGGCGCCGCCATTTGGCCCCCGGGACCGTGCCCCCCGGGCATGTCCCGGGCGCCGCCATTTGCCCGGGGACTGGCCTCCGGTGCCTGCCCCGGGCGTCGCCATTTGGCCCGGGGACAGTGGCCCCCGGTGCCTGTCCCGGGCGCCGCCTTCTGGGTCCCCGGGACCCTGCTCCCCGGAAGGGGTCCCGGACGTCATCGCCCTCCTAAAAGGTAAAACCCCTGTTTGTTTATCACGTGCAGGTCACGCGAGGGACGCCTCGGGAATCAGCGACCACCTGTCAAGCATCCAAGACGTTTGACCGGGAGAAGGACGGTCCTACCCTTCAATCCGACGGTGGCTTCCGGGGTAGTTTAGGTTTTTTGCTTCTTTTTGGGGCTATAAATAGCCCTTGTACCCCTCTGTTGTAAAGGATCAGTTCATTATTATTAGGAATAGCTAATCTCACAGACGTGCTCCGGAAGCCTCTCCCCCGGAGAGAGCCTCCCCTGCCGACCCTGGTCGGGAGCGCGTCGACAGGACTAGGGCCCCCACCGGGACCTGAACCTGTATAAATCCACGTGTCAATTCTTGTGTTTGTCCGGCGGGGGAGGACCGGTCACCCGATCAACCCGCGCTTCGTAATCTCCGCTAGGATCGTCTTCAAAACCTGCCGGGGTATTCTTAATACCACGACACTTTCAGTCTTCTGAGATTGGTGTACTAATTCCACAACGGTGTTGTAGGGCTGATATACCACAACGCGTTTAATGTTCTTTTTTAGACCAAACAGAAAATGTGCAATGGTTTGCTCTTCATCTTCATCCACATGTGCCCTAATCATAGCTTGCTCCATCTCCTTGTAGTATTCCTCCATTGAGCAGGCTCCCTGTCTGAAATTCTGCAATCTATCAAAGAGATGACGTTTGTAATGACCAGGGACAAAATGTGCTCTCATCTCTCGCTTCATCTCAACCCATGATGCAATTGGAGACTCCCCATTCTTGTATCCTTGGTTCAGCACTTGTTCCCACCAAATCAGCATGTAGCCATTAAACTCAAGTGAGGCAATGTGTAGCTTCTTTGTTTCCGAATAGTTATGCATTCGAAATATCTTCTCTACCTTGAGCTCCCATGTGAGATAGGCATCAGAATCAGAGTTGCCTTCAAATTTTGGGATGTTGAACTTGAGTTTGCCAAACTTCTCTTCAAGTTGATCATCGTGGCGGCGACCACGGCGTTGATTATCATCATCGTGGTGCAGCATGTAGTTGTTGTCGATGTCATCTTGTCCACGGCCTCTCCCTAGACCATGGGCAGTTTCACGACCTCCTCCTCCATGCCCTGGAGGCGGTGGTCGAATCGCGTTGGCAGCAGCTTGATCTCTCCTTGCTTGGACCTCACGTGCCAAATGAGCAATGATCTCCTCGTCAGTCTCGTCACGGTCTAATCCTCCTCCATGAACACTAGCATCACCTGGTGTTCGTTCTTGACGTAGCTCCTCCAGTTTCTTGTTCAATTCACCGGCCATCTCCGAAGCGATCTCCCTTCGCAAGATGCTCATGTTCTCATTCAATTTCACATTGAAAACATGGGTCATGTTGTCTAGATCAGTCTGGGTCATATAGGGTGTCGGTTCCTCCTCTTCTTGTCCTACCATGGTGAGTACAAATAGAAGCAACAAGAAATATGGATAATACTCAACCTCACACTCCTTATCAACTGAAGTTCTTATGTTTTCTTCACTGGATTGAGGTGTTGTACGTACTCTGGTGGCAGTAGACGATCAAAGGTGATGGATCAAGTGAATTCACTGTCCAAGTACTATAACAACAATGGCTTGTATGTGGAGCTTGGAAGGTTAAGTGTTATCCTAAGCAATCCAAAATTCCCGATATTGTAAAGTTAGGTAAGAAAGACACTAGCTTGATTGCTCAATATGAAATTGTCCTATGGATTTGCACACAACGAAGCAAGAACACAATCTGATCGAGCACAGTTTTTTTTAACCTTTCAAAATGATACTGACCAAAGCAAAAACTGGTCAATTTTTTTGATATTTTTTTTAATTTAGGATCAGCACACAAGCACGAACACAAGATTATGATACCCTACTTTTAAAATCACTTTCAAGATATTCATTCAAGTGTGCAAAGCCCAAATATAATTTTCAATAGCTAGTCTTATGTAGGTGCAAAGTTTTTGCAAAGGACATATTAGCTGTCAAAGGATACACGTGATTTGAATTTTGTTTTTTTTAACTCAACAAAAACAAAAGATACGCAAAGAAGTCTGGGCCAGCCAACTAAACAAAAACTCTAATGGACTAAGACATAACAAAACTCACAAAAATTTCAGATTGAATCTAAGGCGAAAGAAGAACAATTTTTTTTGGCTTTTTTGGTGTATAGGCTGAAAACAGATCTAAACTAAGGGATAAATAATCCTACCATGTAAACCGAAGCTCTGATACCAAGATGATATGAGGTGCCCAATCTTCACGATGTAGATTCTTGATAACTCTTTGATTTGTGTAACCTGACGAAATGATGGCGCCAACTACTGTCAATACAGCAACCTGCGACAAAAGAATTCACCCAACCACAAACTTTGATCGTTGTCTACTTGACCACGCAAAAGTAGACGCACAGTTCTTGCAATCAATGAAGAAATTATGAGAACTATGATAAGAGAATAACTCCTAATTCTAGGTGGCAGTTGTGGAGACCCTCATTTGAGGAATCTGGCGGCAACTACCCACGTTATGTTACAGACAGAATGATACATCACAAGCTCACAACCACACAATACATTATACTGCAACATATGTAATTAAGATAAGTACAAGGTCACCAGGACCAATATTACAATACCATAGAGTCAGAAATGGCGCAATTTAGAGTTGATACAAATTAAGAAGTTTCGTCGACACAAAGGTCGCCACAAAAGAACAGAACACACAAAAAGATAAGCAAAACAACTGCGACAGTCTTCAGTGTCTCAATAGCAGTAGTACAGCATGGGCTCCGACCACATGGGGCTCCACTAGGCGAATGACCCTCTAGTAGGCTGGATCGTCAGGGACGGTTCCTTCTTCTTCAATTGGTTCGAAGCCATAGGAGTCGGGATCAACAAGTCCTTCCTCTAAATTTCATGTGGAAAAGCAAGGGTGAGCATGTTGTCCTCACGGTGCTCAACAAGTCTCAAATTATGAATGCAGGTATATAAATGATGGGGAAATCGAAGAAACAGGCTCTTTGGTTTATAGGTAAGAATAGAATAGATTTTCACTCTAAAGTTCTGAAGAAAGGTTTGGATTTCAAAAGTGAGACTTTAAAATCCTAAACTAGGTTTTAGAAAATGTTATGCGTGGTGGTCTTCCATGAGTCACCACTTTTATCCAATATTATGAAAGTCTTCTAAATCATACTTGTGCCGCATCAACGTGGATAGAATCCACCGCGCACAAACTCCAAAACCTGGGAGCTCAGAGTATCCGATACTTTTTTAACTTTACAAAGGTGTACCACTTTAATCCACTTGATCACCCAGCTTTCATGTCGGTACCCCTTCATGCGACTTTTATGCATGCGATAAGGCTGAGATCACACGACAGTTTGTGATCCTAGCATTAATAATTCCTTGCCCCGTAAATAGATGACTTAGTCTATATTACCATTGTGGAGCGCACGCCACAGCCAAATCTACGTAGCCTTGGTCTATGGTTTCGCGAGACTCATAGCCTTGGACCGACAACCATTCCAGGGAAAAGCTAATATCGAGAGAACAACTTTGCCGCGCCCGTCCCATACCGGGCAAATGGTTAATATGTTTTTCATGCCGCTTGGAAGTACAACACAAGGGTCTCGTCCTTATGAACCATTAGTGAGGAGCGAACCACATCCCATTGCGCACACAGTGCCAACTGACGAGGATTGATACCCCGAGCTAGTTCAAATAAATACATAACTGGTTTAAGACAAATTCGAACCAGATGAATGTCTATAAACTCAGGCTACTTCGAGAAGCGCGGACACATGACCGCAGGCTTTACGCGATCAGATCGCAGGTAATACGCGGTCAGAGGCCCGTATGCGAATACACGGATTGAAGGCTGCAGATAGTGTGCGGTCAGATGATTACAAACAACGTGTGGTCAGAACACCTTCGACCAAGAAACACGGGATTGCTCAGTCCCTACAACAGGGATATCCCGAGCATCCCGAAGATTCTTCCACGTATAGAAGCAACCGTCCGGAGGTTAATACATGCAGTTATTACTTAATAACACGTGTTAAACCTGCCTGGAGGTTAAGAGCAGTTATCAAAACTGCACCCGAGCAACTGTTCGATGCCGTTATGCCATGGCACCCTTTGGACTAGTATAAGAGGGTAAACCAATGCATCAGACGGGGGGATCGAAGGATTGAGAGGACAAAAATATATCAGAAGACATTAGACCAAGTTAGTTAGCTTTCATAAGCCTCCTGGGCATTGTCTTGTATAAACACACAGGAAAGACCTTCGCTTGTGAAGATCCTTTCCATAGTTTTGTAATTCTTTCCTTCTACACATAGTAAATCTGAACAGGACGTAGGGCTATTACTCCCACCATAGAGGGCCCGAACTTGTCTAAATTTCTCTGTACTTCAGTTACCATTGATTCATCATCCCTTCCCGGAGGGACACCCTGAAAGGTCTCACAATCAATAAATTTTGCATAAGTTCGACTAAGGATCCCGAGTCCGAATCGTCGACAGCTGGCGCCCACCGTGGGGCCTTTCTCAAGGCGTCCTAATTTTCATCCGGAGGTTCGCTGAGTCATGGCTGGAGCATATGATTCTGAGAACGACTTTGATCTCAAGGATTATGCCCACATTTCGATGCCTTCTCCAAGTGATCCTGTTTCGATGGAGGAAACCGGAGGCGAAGACGTCCCAGAGGTTGATTCGACCACTCAGGTCATGTCTATCGACCAGGAGGCGACCAACGCAGAATCAGAACCTACTGAGGTTCTCAATGCGTTAGAGGTTGAATCCGGTCCATCATACGACCCTACTAAAGGGAAGAATGATGTTGACCAGGAAATCAGCCCGGAGAGGTTTGACCCTGATAACCTCTATCGTCTCTTTGATTTCGAGTCTGACTCAGTTGTTTTCTCCCTCGGTGACCTCGCTCCCTAGACAGTTCGCTGCCTTATCGGAAGAGACTCCCGATCAACGTGCTGCTAGGGAAGAGCAGGACCGCAAACAAAAGGAAGATCAAGATCACGGGCAACAAGACAACGAACTTCGTGAACAGCCCTCGAGGCTCTTCAAGATGCGCAAGCTCGTTACGATGCTGCTCTGAGTTCTTCCCGACGATCGAGTGGTCGCAAACGCGAATAGACACCGTCCTTACCCCCGGAGCGTTTCCCGGCGGACGAAGAAATGGTAACACCAGGTGCCCCTAGGAGAAGTACGCATGGCCGACTTCGATCTATCACAGAGGTCATGCGTAATTTTCCTCCTACAGTCACAAATGCGCAGAAACCGGCCTTCACCAGAATCCTGGCGGAAAGGTTGGACGAGGTCGCATCGGAGGCAACCCCGACGGCTTCTTCCCTGTCAGTGACGCGATCCCATAACCGAGAGCATCCTAACTCTGGTTCTGGTAGAAGGAGTCACCCGGCACTTGTCCCATCTCGACAGGACAAGTCCAGATGGGCGCAGGATTCACGTGATAGGGAACGAATTCCTGTCCACTCTCGTTTGGGGCCACGAGTGGCTTCTCCATTGCGTGAGGTTGCCCGTGATCAGATCGAGAGCCGCAGGACAATTCACGGTCCCTACGTCGGTTGTAAAGCTTTCTCGCCGGGCCTTCGTGCAGTCGTTTGGCCAGACAAGTTTAAACCAGGGGCCATAGAGAGGTTTGATGGAACTCAGAACCCCTCCGAGTTCCTCCAAATCTACATGACTGCCATCCAGGCGGCAGGCGGCGATGACCGGGTGATGGCCAACTACCTGCCGACAGTCCTCGAAGGACCGGCAAGAACCTAGTTGTTCAACCAACCCGAAGGTTCAATCTATAACTGGGAAATGCTGTGTGATGCCATCCTCAGTAATTTCCAAAATTGTTATCAGAAGCCGGGTAAAGAGGACGACCTCCATCGATTACGACAAACTTCGACCAAAACTCTTCGTCAGTTTTCGAGAGATTTGTCGGGGTGAGGAATACCATCCCGAACATGTCTGATAGCTCCGTTATCAGGGCATTTAAACATGCCATCTGATATTGGAGATTCACCAAAGATTTGCTCATCCATCCTCCTCGATCAGTAGCTGATCTCTTTGATATGGCTGATCGATATTCCGCACAGCCGAGGCTGTCGAATGGAATCGGATGGTTGATAAAGCTAACCTACCACCTCAGCCAGGCCTCAAAGACGTTAAAAGGGAGGATTCAAGCAAGAAGCCAGAACCTTCCTCAAGTGGCAAGTCGAAGAAGTCAAAAAGGAGTCAGTCTGGACAGTATCGAGAGGTCACAGTCGCAGAGAAGCCTCCATCGACCAAAGGTAACAACTATTCGTTTAAAAATAAAACTGCTTCTGGTGGTCATGGTGCCAACCAGTCAGAGAAGTCGACTAACCCGCAGGAAGGCAAGAAGTGGTGTCCGCTCCACAACTCCGCAGGCCATGACCTAAAAAATTGCAGGAGTTAGTTGAAGCAGTTAGATGACTTCTACCAGGGGATTGGACCTATGCTGACCTTACCAACTAAGGAACAAGCATGCGGGTTAAGAGACGTCGACGGGGACGAAGAGATGTCTTACCAGGTACCTCGTTATCATGTTAATGTTATTTTCGGAGCTTCCTCCTCTTTCACTTCTAAGAGGCAATTTAAAGCTTTTTATCGAGAGGTCAACCAAACGGAAAGTTTCCTTGGTGAACCTCAGTACCCCCGTTGGTCGGACACACCTTTGACATTTGATCACTCTGATTGTCCTGTGGGGCTTACTCGACCGTTGAGGCTTCCTCTGGTCATTACCCCGATTATCAGTAATGCGAGAGTCGAAAGAGTCCTGATCGATGGAGGTAGCTCCTTGGACATTCTATTGGTCAAGGCGCTCGACGAGATGCAGATTCCTCATTCAAAAATCAAGCCCATAATCCATCCATTTTATGGGATAATTCCTAGTCCTTCCATGATGCCGTTGGGACAGGTGGTCCTCCCGATGACACTGGGAGAACCAGATAACTTTCGAACAGAATTAGTTACTTTTGATGTAATTGATTGTGATTCGGCTTACAACGCAATCTTTGGCAGGTCAACTCTCTCTAAGTTCATGATGGCAACGCACTATGCTTATCAGTGCGGCAAGTTGCCTGGCCCCAAAGGTGTCATCTCGGTCCGAGGCAGTCGCAACGTGGCATTGACGTGTGGCCGGCTATCCCTGGAGATGGTGGACCAACTTCCCCTCCGGGATGCTCAGGTCGCCACAGTCTCCGCTGACAGGATCAAGGCTGCTCCTCGACCAGACGAGAAACTTAAACAGGTTCCATTGTACCCAGATGATCCATCCAAGACAATCCTGGTTGGATCAGGCCTGGATGACAAATAGGGACTCGAGAACATTGCTTTCCTCCAGGCTAATGCAGATGTGTTTGCGTGGAAGCCGTCCGACATGCCCGGTGACCCAAGGGAGGTAATCAAGCATAGGTTAGCAATTCGACCTGGATAGCGACCAATAAAGCAAAAGCTCAGGCGTTTTGCTGTTGACCGGCAGGAAGCCATCTGAGAGGAGCTAGACAAACTCCTAAAGGCCGGGTTTATTCGCAAGGTCGATCACCCGGAATGGCTTGCAAATCCGGTCATGGTCCACAAGTCAAATGGTAAGTGGCGCATGTGCGTCGACTACACTAGCCTCAATAGTACCTGTCCGAAGGATGACTTTCCCATTCCCCGCATCGATCAACTGGTCGATTCTACTGTGGGTTGCGAACTGATGAGTTTCCTGGACGCTTACTTGGGATATCATCAAATTAGCATGGCAGAAGAAGATGAAGAGAAGACTGCCTTCATCACCCCGTTCGGCACCTACTGCTACGTCAGAATGCTGTTCGGTCTCAAGAACGCAGGTTCCACATACCAGCGCTAGATGCAAAAGACCTTTCTTTCCCAGATGGGGCGTAATCTTGAAGCTTACGTAGACGACTTGGTTGTAAAAAGCACCAAAATATTGTCTCATTTAGACGATCTCGCTGAAACCTTCTGTAATTTAAATCGATTTGGAATAAAATTAAACCTGGAGAAATGTTCTTTCGGGGTTTCTTTGGGAAAACTTCTTGGTTTTCTTGTTTCTTCTAGAGGAATTGAAGTCAATCCTAAAAAAATAAGGGCTATCGAACAGATAAGGTCTCTCTCGACCATCAAGGATGTTCAGTGCCTAGCAGGTCGCATGGCGGCCTTAAGCCGGTTCATATCGCGACTAGACGAAAGGGGACTACCTTTCTTCAAAGTCCTGCGCAAACATCACAATTTCACATGGTCCGATGAGGCCGAAAAGGCATTTAAGGAGGTGAAAGCGTATTTATCCAGTCCGCTGGTCTTGGTGTCTCCCGACAAAGGAGAACCATTATTTCTCTACTTGGCGGCCACACCATACGCGGTCAGTGCTGTCTTGATCACAGATAGAGAAGGTATACATAGTGTAACACCCTGGTTTTGGGGGTGAAAAGTTTTTGCATAAAATCCTGCATGCATGTATCCCTGTAGCAGTAGCCAGATCAGCTGAACCCTAATCTCTCTCAAACCCTAAAAATCTCCAAATCTATTCTCTAGATCCAGATCAAGATCTGACCATCCAGATTTAACCTACCAGTTATTCTGAAGATAAAAGTCTTCAGGAACCAAATTGAATTCTAACCCTAACTCCCAGTATCTAAGTCTCTTTCTGTTTTCAAAAACAGGAAATTCAGATTTACCCTAAATACCACAGTTTCCAGATAACTGAGTTATCATGATCTAACCCTATCTAGACTCAAGTATCTTTTGGAATATGTTCCTAAGTATATCCTCAACTTACTTCAAAAAGTTGGAAACCAGATTGTTTCATCTAAGTACTTTTCGCAGTTTAGTCCAAATTTTACTGCGAATAAGTCCTTTCTCTGTTTACCTGGAAGCCTGAAAAGGCTAAAATCCACGAATCAACTCCAACCTCAGAATTTCTTCAGGGAACACCTCCCAAATGCTATTTGATACAGATTTCCCTTCTGACCAGACTTCCAAATCTCACCCTAATTACCAGAATTTGAGATCGACAAAATCCAGATCTATTTTACACTAATTTTTACCCTATTTTCGAAAATAGGTGAAATCCCTCAAACCTTATCAAATTTTCTCCAGATTTGAGCTAAATGAGTATTAATAGAAATATTATACTCAGCCATGAAATCAAATTCCAAATTAAACCTCTTTAAAACCAGATTTACAAATCAGTCCACTATTCAACCGAAATCATCACAATTATGCCCCTGATCGACCAGAACTTGTTGTTCATGACCGGATCAGCTGATTTCGACTTCGACCAGGCTTCAGTTCTCGACCAACTACTGTTTTCGACCGCAGCTCCTCAGCCAAATCGACCACGACCTGGATGCAGCACACGGTGCGCCACTGCTGTTTTCTTCGACCTCGAGCACGCCCTACTGCACTGCTACAGTAGCCCGTAGTCGTTGAAGCCAGCCCGTGGTCGCCATCTTCGTCAACTGAACAGCACCGTGTGTGTGCTCGCCATTTGCCACTGTGGATCTTCCCCGGCGCGACTCACAGCCATTGTTTTCTCCCGTTTGCACGCCACCAGCAACGGTCGACGCAGGAGCTTTGCGCCACATGCAGAACTCGCCGCGGCCAGCCATCAGTTCGCCTTCACATCGCAGCAGCTCCAGCTGCAAAAGCCCTCACGGCCGCTGAACCAGTCCCCTTGACGCCAGCTCGCCGTGAAGTCGCCATCCAGTCTTTTCCTTGCCGGCTTCAACTTCCCGTGCACTTCTAGCCGTTGCATCGCCTCCAAAACCTCTATAAATAGCCTCTGGCCTAAGTGAAACACCACACACCCACCAGAAGCACCTCAGTCCTCAAACTCGCCGTCTTCTTCTTCTTCCCCGGCGAGCAGCAAAGGGAACTTCGGTGCTAGCTTCAACCACTGCTTCCTTCTTCGATCCAGCACCCCCAGTGAGCTTCTCTCATCTCCCTCATGCTTCTCAAGCTTCGAATTTAGTTCAAATGCTTTCTGTCACCGGCAATCGCCGTGTTTCAGCTAGAACTCCGGTGAGCAATTAACCCTCACCTAAATTGAATTGATCTTCGAGCCAGTAGTGAAAGATGCTTAGAATAGCTCACTTAAGACCCCTGAGCTATTGGTTTGAACAAATTCGTTGTAAAACAAAAACCCCCAATTTCCAGCCATGAACATGAACTTGTACTTACTGATTTAGCTTCTTTGTTGAGAAATCTATTAATCTAACTTCACCAATGCATTTCTAGTACCCTGAGGACCATACACAAGCAAGGAATTGACTTCAATCACTTTAAATCAGAAATGCCCAAATCAGATTTGAGTTCATCTTTTCTCCAGCTAGTATCTTTCAAATCCAGCCGATTCAGCCCTAGCCACTTTGCCATTTAGATGTTTTGGACCATTCTGAGAAACTTTGTCTTCTATCACGACTTCTAATTCAGCCTAGATTGTGAGATATAGCTATGCCCTAGTTACTGCACTGTTTATGTTGCATGTGCTCCTGGCCAGTCAACTTCTTTGCCGGTTTTCATCACTTCCTGGCCATCTCCTGCCCTAGATCCTGTTGAGACATTTGTTCCTGATACAAATGCCTAACTATCAGACAAAGTGGTACATCATTTGGAGCTCTAGATCAAAAGTTATGGCAAACCCTAGTTTCTGGCCATGTCAACTCTATGTCAAACTATGCCAGTCAGTGGCATTAGCCCTGTTCACCCACCTCTGGTCATGCAAACCAAAAACTACCTTATCAAACAGTTGCCTCACTACCTTGTGCACCATATGCTTGAATCAAAACTCAATTTGGCCACTGGGAACTATTCAAACCATGTCAATGCCATTCTTCGGCATTGTCAGCCCTTGTCAGCCTATGTCAGCCAATGGCATTGGGCCAGTTTGACCCCTTCTGGGTATGAAAACTGAACATAACCTTGTCCCTCAGACTCCTGATGTTGTGATCTACATTTTATTCTACTGTCACAACTTGAGTTGAGCCCTCTATCATCCATCGACCCTATGTCGATGCCTTGAACCGAATGTCGACCTAAAGACGTTCGCTGTTTTTGAGTGAACCAGCCGCAGCCTTGATATCATTCTGATATTTTGGAACCTTTGGAACCTTCTAAACCTTTGACAACTAATCTTAACCCTAGTGTCCATAGTTTAACCCTAATCGCTTCCTAGAATCCAAATCTTGTGTCGCCGAGACACTTTCAACTTGCATTATAGCATATAGTGGATTAGTAAGAGTAGGATTGATTGTAATGCCTGTTTGCTTGTTTGATCCTTGTTCAGAGCAAGAGTCCGAGTTCGAAGACTTCGTCGCAAACCCGACATCAACTGCTGTTTCTTACGACACGGAAGGCAAGTCATATTCTTGAACATCTTGAACCTATATTTTATGAATTGCTAGAATATACCTTGATTATAAAATAATATTGCATGTGAAAGATTGAGAATAGTTGAATTATGAAATGGCAGCATCAGGCTGATGCCTGTGAATTGTGAATTGATCAAATAATGAGCCATGAACTAATATATTAGGTATATTTATATTCATGAAATAAAACCCCTAGCCGTGACCAATATTTTGGTATGGAATGGTGAGAGCACTGGAGGTGCTTGGTCGCACAGGATGTGACAGCAGTAGAAGTGCATGGATTGTGGTATGATCTGGTCACTGGCATATAAGGACCTAGAACCTTGTGTTGTGCGTCTAGTGGCATGATTAACGTGCCGACCGCAAGCCTGGTATGGGACAGGCCTGAACAAGTAGTATGTGGATCACACATGAAACCCCTATTGACAAACTCACGATTAAACACGGGGTGCGCTCCAACACATATCACAGGATGTGATCATGCACGTTGACCCTGAGGGGAAGATGCCAATTAGTGGGGGTTGTGTAACCCTGCCACAACTATGGTTTGCGTGAAGAAAACCACGGGGTCTGGGGTGAATTGTGTGTGAAACATGGCAAAAGTTCTTGTTATCTCCACCTTGCCGCTCACAGTATGAAGTGAGTCAGGGGACCAATCCTTGTGATAGGAAGGGCATGAAAGTGGATATATCTTGCGGGTAAATTGGTACCCCTCTGCAGAGTTAAAAATGTATTCGAATACTTCGTGCTCCCGAGTTTTAGGAGTATGCCGCGGTGGATTAAATCCACGGGGTGTGACACAAGTATTGTTTTATAAATTAACATTTGTTAAGTCAAGATTACCCAAATGACATGTGTTGTCATGATAAGGGGTGCTGCCGAGGGCTGTCATGTGTTGACGTGTCGCGGTAGTTGTAACACCCCTGTTTTTGCTAAACCCTAAAATAGCCAAAATCCACATCCGGACCCCAAAACCTAATCTGCTTCAGCCATTCCCTTCTAAATGCTGTTCAGAACATTTTTCCCTTCGGGACCATCTCCAAAATCTCACCCTAAAGCTGAGTTTCAAGCCTTGCTATTTTAAAACCCTAATTACCCTATTTTACCCTAAACTGTTTTCCCCAATTTTGTCGAAACCCTTCAGATCTTGCCCGATCTTACCAAACTTTGACCAGATAAGTTCTACTAATCTTTTGCAACTTAGCTGCGAAATCAGATTTCAGATCGGACCCTCAGATCTCCAGATTTGCAAACAGGCCCATGTTCTATTCAAACTTTCCTCACAAAACAGCCCCTGGAGCAAGTTTCAGAAATAGCAAATCGGCCCAAACTTCTTTTTAGGCCCTTTCGACCAGCGCCTGGTCGTTGCCACGACCAGTGCTCGAGCCACCGTTGCCGCGCCGTGGTTCTCGCCGTGTTTGCTCACCGCCGGCCACCGCCTCTTGTCGCCAGTGTCGTGAACAACCAAGCCACCTCCCGCGCACGTGCCAGCACAGTTGCATCGCCTCGCCCAGCGGATAAACGGCCGCGCTCCAGCAGCGTTTTCGCGCGCGCGCTCCCGTTGCCGTGGCAGTTGCATGTGTGTACGTGTCGTTGCCGGAGCTACGTTGTCGCCTCCGCATCTGCGCCATCACTGGTGAAGTCCCAAGGCAACTGGCAAAGCTGCAGCACCGCCTGAAGCGCGATCACGTCGCCGTCGCCGTCGTTGCGCCTGCGCCCGACAAGTTTCTCCTCGGCGCAAGCAACCGTTGTCGCGTTCACCCTCGCAAGCTCCGTCCCCGTGCCTATTTAAACCCCCATCAACGCTGTGAAGGAGCACAACCTCAGGACTTAGCCAAAATTCCAGCTTCTCGCCGTTTTCGCTTTCTTCTCCGGCGAGCCAGTGAGAGAGCTCACGGTGCTAGCCCTTTCCACAGCCCCTTTCTTCAATCCAAGTTCACCAGTGAGTTCCCCTCGTTCCCCTCTCTGTGTCATAGCAGCCAATTGCACCAGATCGATCCCCATCGCCGGTGATCGCCGGATTCCCGATTTGCCCTGTTCCCCCAATGCCGTTCGATTCAGCCCAAATTAACCCTCAATCCTGTAGAAGAAGTTGATCAGTAAGCCTAGTAGAGCAAGCCTGTAGAACCAGAATCCCCAATTAAGCTCAAATCGAAGAAATCCCAAATTCGAACCTCGGCCGTTCGCCGGACTTCGGCGCCAAGCTTCTCCGGCCGATACCCAATGAAATTAACCCCTCCAGTAGCTTTGCTGTACCCTAGAGATCATCCCCAAGCTTGGAATTGAGCTCTTTCGCCCTGTATCAAAAATACCCAAGCTCCAGTGTCGTCTTCTCCAGCGCCGGTCGCCGGAATTTGTTCCCGGCCGATCTAGCGCCTGAAACCTTGTCCCTTAGACAGATTCCAGTACCCTGAGCAATATTGTCCACTAGCTCGACACCTGGATCTGCCTAGATTGTGAGTTATGCCTATGCCAAGATTACTGTCCAGTAGCTCAGTTCATGTCCAGGCCACCGTAGTTCATCGCCGGATTTGGCCACCCTCCGACCACTTTCAGCCCTTGTTCCTGTTGAGTATATTGTTCCTGTTAGTAATGCCTACCTCCCAGACAAAGTGGTGCATCATTTGGAGCCCTGGATCAAAAGTTAAGCCATGCCCTAGTTTCTGGCCATGTCCAGCACTATGTCAGTGCATGTCAGCCACTGGCATTAGCCTTGTTTGACCCCTTCTGGTTGAGCAATTGAAATGCCACCTTGTCCCTTAGATTCCTGGAGTTGAGATCTACAACTTTCTCTACGGTCACTTCTCCAGAAAACCATCCTAAGACTAGTTTCCAGTTATGTCAAAGCCATGAACCGAATGTCGACCCTTCGGCGTTCAATCCTTTTTAGCCGTTTCTTCGACCAGAGCCCTTGTGACCTTACCCTAACCTTTTCCCCTGCATACATGACTTATTTACTTAATACTTTCTATAGAAACTATTTTCAGTATGCTTATGTGGTATGTGGTTGTGTGTTGTTTGATCGCCGCAGAGTCAGAAGCTGAAGGAGCGGAAGAAGTCTTTGAAGATCCGTCTGAGTTCTTAGACCCCACTTTGCAAGGCAAGCCTCATTCCTTTGATCATGTCTCACCCAATATTTTCATATGAAGTATATTCACTGTTTCTTACTATGCATGTTTAGTTGAAATACAAATTATGTTTGAATGACATGAGTAGATATTCCCTAATGAATCATGAAACCCCTTTTTGTTATTGAACCTTCTTATATATGCTTTTGTCACCCTAGGACTCATATACTGAATATCCACATTAAACTTGAAATGGTCAAATGCATGAGAAGTTATAATGAAAACCGTTTTGACAAGAAAACTGATAAAAGGGATCAGTAGTGAGGATTGGATTGTATGGAGAGGGTGCGGTGCGCACCAGGGTATGTGAATGTTCCTCACTATTGGTTCATAAGGACAAGAACCTTGTGCTGTGTCTCTATACGAATTGTAAACGTACCAACCACTTGCCTGGTATGGGACAGGCACAACTCAGTAGCTTTTTGGTATTAGCAGTTCCCTGCATGGTTTGACGATCTGGTTTCTCGCGTGGAAACTGGAAGGCCAAGGTTCGGCCATGAGTGATGTGAGCCAGAAAAATGATGAGAGAAAAAGGCGTTAATGAAGGAAGGCGCCCTAGACCTGATTAAGCCGTGAGCGGCTGTAATCTTAAATGGTCGTATGTCTCGCGTGGACATAGACCAAGGCTATGTGTCCTGATGGAACATAGACCAGAGAGGCTAGGAAGTAAGGCAGTGGGGAAGACCCACAACGGTACTGGAGACTTAATTGTCTATTTACCGGGCAGGGATACTGTTAATACTAAACTGTAAAGCGTTGTGTGATCTCGGCCTTGTCACATGTGTATAAGTCACATGAAGCTGATCCGACTTGAAAGCCGAGTGAACCAGTGGATTTAAAAAGAGGTACACCTTTGCAAAGTGTAAAAGAAGTATCAGATACTCTGTACTCCCAGGTTCAGGAGTCTTTTCGTAGTGGATGTTATCCATGGGTTATAGCACAAGTAATGTTTTGGAATGTTTTCATAATGCGGTTAACAAAGTAGTGACTCATGGGAGACCACTACATCTAATGTTTTTATTGAAAACCTGTTTAATGTTTAAAGTACTATTTTCATGACAAAGTACTGTTTACTGAACAAATAACTTGGAAATCTATATATCTCTATCCATATGAAACTAAAACCCCTGAATCGTATGTTTCACCCTCATATAAGTACAATTACTATAATCCCCGGAATGAGTGTTGCTGAGCACCAAGTGCTCACCCTTGCATTTACATCCAACTGTAGAAGAGGGATTCGAGGATCCCGATTCCTTCAGTTATGAATTCCCGGCAGAAGATGGAAGTGCCCCGGACGAGCCCACGTTCTAGAGGGATCGCGCACCAAGTCAAGTCAGATGTGGGAGGAGCCACTCCAACCCCGCTGCGGATGGAAATCAAGCTTTTCGTTGTTGCCTTGTGCTTTATGCTGTGTGTTCGGTGCTTGGTTACCGACTCTGGTTCTGACAAATTTTTTATTTTCTTAGCAACTCTACTCAGCGCCATTTTTGGTGCTTTGGTTATGTAATATTGGCCATGTTGGCCTGATACTTGTTTAATGTTATTATTATGCTTGTGTGGTTTGGAGCTCATGTGTCATCCTGCTGTGTGTAACCTACCTGGGCGGTTACCAAGTGATCCTCAAATAGGGGGTCTCACAGTAGTACCATAATTTAGTGATCATATAATAGCTAAGAGGCATGTGGATTGTGCCCTAAGTACATGAAATGCTACCAAGAGCATGAGATTTGAAAAGCTTGGAAGAAAAGTATTTATGGAAAAACCCTCTCACCTCTTTTCCCTCAATAGCATAGGATCATGTCATCTGTACTATACGTATCTCTACTCTTACCTATGACTTGCTGAGTACGTAAGTGCTCACCCTTGCAACTTATCAACAATAGATGGAACGCTTCATGACCAAGACGAAGGCTTGGAAGATTTCATGGGTCCAGAAGGAGAGCCAATTCTGCCAGAGCCTTGATGTGTGTTGTTCTGCTGTCAACTTCTTACGACTATGGGGGTTTCGCCTAGCTTCCGCCGAGTAGTTGTCTTTTTGTTTTAATTAGACCATTTGTGTCGTGAAGGCATTGTATTACTCTTGTTGTACCAGGCCAGCAGGCCATACTGTTTATGAATGATATTTTGTAAGTTACTCTGCTGCAATGAACTCCTGTGCTTGACTTATCCTGGGAAGTCAGTGGTATGTATGTATGAGGCCAGCTGCAGTGAGCTAGGTCTCCACAGGAGTACTCGTGGTACCCTGCTCGGGGCGCGACACATAGGCCCGTCAATTATGTAAGCGAAGTACTTCATGGTCCTAAGGAGCAATACCCTGAGGTCCAGAAGATACTTTACATACTATTGATGGCTTCCCGTAAGCTACAACATTACTTTCAAGCACATAAGATCACAGTACCCTCATCTTTTCCATTGGGGGATATTGTCTGTAATCCAGAGAAATCTGGTCGGATCGCCAAATGGGCTGTCGAACTCGGTGCATTCGATATCCATTTCACACCCCGCACTGCGGTTAAGTCTCAGGTCCTAGCTGATTTCGTAGTCGAATGGACTAATCCTGAGCCACCTGTGCAGGTGTCCGAAGAATTGGAA
The DNA here is from genome assembly GCA_019359835.1 of Pharus latifolius. Classification (NCBI taxonomy): domain Eukaryota; kingdom Viridiplantae; phylum Streptophyta; class Magnoliopsida; order Poales; family Poaceae; genus Pharus; species Pharus latifolius. Next base: position 37,117,067 of record CM033324.1, on the reverse strand, counting down.
TGTCCCGATTACTGGACAATGTACTTTGACGGCTCTCGCAATTTTCAACACTCGGGGGCTGGAGTGGTCTTAGTTACGCCTCAGGGCGAACAGCTGAAGTTTGTCTTTCAACTACACTTTGTTGCGACCAATAACGTAGCAGAGTATGAAGGTCTTTTTGCAGGGCTCCGGGCAACTAAATTCCTCGGAGTCCGTCAATTAGTGGTGAGGGGAGACTCACAGCTGGTCATACACTAGATAAACAAGGAGTACAGCACCTCCGATGAGACAATGGCTCATTACCTGAGGGAAGTGAGGAGATTGGAAAAACACTTCAGTCATTTCGAAGTCCAATACATCCCTCGAGAGGACAACATTCTCGCAGACCAATTATCCAAAATTGGGTCCTCACGCACATCCGCTCCGGCAGGAGTGTTCGTTGAACACTTGGAACATCCTTCGATTATGACTTTGGTCGGGGATGATCTGGTAACAGTCTGCGTTACCAACCTCGGACAGGAACGAGATTGGACTCATCCATTGAGGGTCTATCTCGAACATGGAACCTTGCTCGAGGATGAAACCGAAAGCGATCGGTTGATTCGAAAAGCGCGCCTATACAAGCTCATAGCAGGAGTTTTGTATATAAAGGGTACTCAGGGAGTATTTATGCGCTGCGTATATCAGGAAGAAGGAAAATCCCTCTTGAGAGAAATTCATGACGGTGTATGCGGTGCGCACGCGTCATATCGAACACTGGTCGGAAAGGCTTTCCGGCTACTGGCCTTCGGCACTCGATGATGCCAAGAATATGGTCAAAATGTGTCCTCACTGTCAGTTTCATACGAGACAGGTTCATCAACCTGCCTATGCTTTACAAACCATTCCCCTTGCATGGCCCTTCGCGGTCTGGAGGATGGACATTGTCGGTCCTATGCCACAAGCGGCCAATGGATACAAGTTCCTGTTCGTAGCCATTGACACGTTTACAAAGTGGATTGAAGCCGAGCCGGTACGTAATATTACCGCAGCTGCAGCACAAAAGTTCTTCCACAAGAACATTGTTGCTCGATTCGGTGTTCTAAATCATCTCATCACTGATAACGGTTCTCAGTTCGCTAGTGGTTTTTTTCTGGATTACTGCGATCAGATTGGAACCAAGGTGTGCTTTGCTTCTGTAGCTCATCCACAGAGCAATGGTGCCGTAGAACGTGCCAACGGGCAAATATTGCAAGGCATCAAAAAACGTGTTTTCGATCGCCTTAAGACACTCTCGGGGGCTTGGGCAGATGAGCTCTATACCGTTCTATGGGCACTACGGACTACCTCTAGTTGAGCCACCGGTGAGACGCCTTTCCATCTGGTATATGGGGTTGAGGCCGTGATACCTATGGAAATTAGTATTGGTTCTGTTCGGACAGGTCAATTCGAACAGGTTGATCAGAGCGAACAGCGATCACAACACCTCATCCACCTAGAAGAAAGACGTGATCGGGCTTTGATCAAGTCTGCGGTATACTTGCAAGCTTTGTGCAAGTATCATAACAAAAGGGTGCGACCACGTAGTCTTCACGTGGGCGATCTGATTTTACGTAAAATACAAGATCAATCTAGTCGCAACAAGTTCTCCCCAAAATGGGAAGGCCCCTATACTGTTGTTTCAGTGGTGCGACCAGGATCAACTTGGTTAGCAATGGAGGATGGTCGGATCTTATCGAATACTTGGAACGTCGATCAAGTACGCAAGTTCTACGTGTAAGTATCCAATCCCTTTTTCCTTTTCAATTAGCATGTTTTAATAAAACTAGTGCTTTTAGTTGTTTCATATGTGGAGTATTCCTTTTTGCCCATATGTTAAGAGTTTGGCTCGGGGGCTGATCGTCAATGGTTATATCGCCACAATACCCTAATCGGATTAGCTGGCCGATCTCATGATCACTTCTAGACAAGACACCCCTCAATAAGCCGTTTCTCAACGCACACGGGGCTTGCTGGCATGTCCTTGGTCATCAGAGTGGCTGCCGGTTTGCAACAAGGTTGGGCATTGTATCGAATATGATTGTTGGCCTGGTCGAGTATCCTTGCTCATCGTTACACCCATATCTTTCCTGTGCTTATAATACTAAGTCTTCAGTATACATAATCACAGGCGGGGGCTAGGGGAATATGGTCACAATATGAAACAAAAAGAGGTGCTTCCTTTCGAAACAAAAAATGCATGCATTGGCATTCTATAAGCTGTATTTATACAGGTATAAAGAATTACATAATGCCAAGCTCATTCAAGAGTTTTTCTACAAGAGGTTGAACTTCCTCCATGATAACCTCAAGCTGGTCTTCACTTTCGATCTCTGCCTCTCCTACTAATGGGTTCAGATCCAGATCTGAGCCATGGTGAAGACGGAGCCGGCAGAGGATGGCGGAGGCTGCTGATCGGACTCTTGATTTGATCGCCTCTTTTTGTCACCTAGTATCTTCTTCTGACTCCACTTGGGCGGCGACCAGTGTGGACCAGTCACTGAGGCTAAGGTCGTCCACCACGGTTTCGACCACATCGACCCTTAGCAGACTGGCCACCATCTTCAGCTTTTCGAAGATATTTTGTTGAGCCCTGCCGCAGGTTGAGAGGGATGTACTTAGGTCTTTGTTCTCTCCGCGGACAGAATCAATGGTCACCTGGAGGTCTTTTTTCTCTTGAGTGAGCTGGCTTATTTGGTCGTCTTGCGCTGCGATAAGAAGGTCATTACAAATAGTCCGAGCGACAAAATTAGTTCGCTCTGGTCGGAAGAATACTTACAAGAGAGCTGCGACCGCAGTTTTTTGAGTTCGGCCTCCAGGAATGAAATTTTGGTGGCCGCCCTGAACTCATGGTCTTCCCGATCAGCGAGGCTCTTCATCAGATAGGCATTTTCTCTGTAACAAAAGAGACAATTGTCATAATAGGTCTATATTCTGGAAAATGAAAGAATGTCTTCCTCACCGCTGTAGGCGATCCCTTTCCTCTTGCGCAGCCTCGATGCTATCCGCTATAGCCATCGATCTGGTCGCCACATGGGTCAGTTCCTATGACATGGAGGGAGATCAGTTACAAAACCTGGATGTTCCTATGCACATGCAAAACTCAAAAAACCATGAGGGGTGTTCGACATACCTCAACATATTCCCGGAATGACCCACTTTTCGGGACAACTGAAGGTCGAGTCGTTGGACTCGCCTTATTCCCAGCAGGAGCAGCAGATGAGTTTTCCTGCTGAACCTCATTTCTTGCCGGGGTCGCAGATTTCAATAACTGTGATTGGACCTCCATGTCCAACCCATCCACAATGGCCCGGATGACTTCCTGGACCTACGGAATAGAACTTTCCTCGCCAGAGACTTCAGTAGCAGGGGGAGCTTCAACCCTCGCCAAGGCCACTGGGGGGCTTGACACTGAATCTCTACGCCTAAGCAAGAGGAAAAACCGTCAGCTTTACAGTTGATCGCCACAATCCAGCCCTATTTTAATGGAAGAAATTCTTGCCTTAATTGAAATCCCATCAGCTTTTGGGATTTCGAAGATGGTTCCCCGAGAAAAAGAGGACAATCGTCGTTCGTCCTGATCTTTCTCTTCGTGAACAAGACTTTATCTTTTTCTCCCTGTGTGTACCAACCTGTAAGCACATACAAGAGGAATGATGAAGACCCAAGTGGTAAGAATTCTTACTGGGGTAACCTTCTCGGTCGGCAGGGATGCATCCAATGGTCCAGACGTCTCATTAGTCGCCAGTGTTGGAACTTTATCCGCGACCGTGAGATTGGTGGTGATCACAGTGTCCTGCTCTATTATTCCCGCTCCTGTCGACAGGAGCGGAGTGTTCGTCACCCCAGGACTGGCAGGAGTCATAGGGGGATTTCTTCTTCCTGTGCAAACGTGACTTAATGGATATACACAAACGAATAATAACACTCCAGACTGTGAGGAACCTTACCACAGCCGCCCCTTCTGCCAAGGGGGGAGATGTTACAGATCCTGAAGCTTCCAGGGCTTCAGGTGCAAAGGTTTCACCCGCAACCACAGGATTTTCGGTGGTCGCGGGGCCCGCTATAGTTGTCTTTGTCTTTGCGGACCGAGACAATACTTCGCCGGTTTGAGGAGCTGTCACCTTCCTCTTTCGGTGAACCAGAGGAACGTTATCTTCCTCATCCTCGCTCCCTTCACCTTGTACGATGAAGAAGTAATTCCAGTTCGTACCTGGGGTAACAGGAGGCACATAATATCTTACTGCAGTCTTTTTCGCGGTAAGGGGAGCTTTATGCGAGGAGTCTTCCCCAAGAGTTTTCTTGGATTTCTTGGGGGTGGGTTCCCTTGCTCCGTGCTTCGAAGAGATTTTCTTTACTCTCTTCATCGTCGGTTTTCCCAGGAGACCGTTGTCCTCACTTGAACGCGTCGCCTCGGCAAATTTCCCCAGGAGCTATGTCATTCCAATGCCCTTGTTAATACAAGACACCCAGATGATCTACAAACAGAACTTGACGAGAGGAGTCATACCTTTCGGCGTTCTTGTCTGAGGTCGTCGCTGCCATTGATCAAGCTCTGGGGGCGAGGCAATCCCCTAGTTCCCTCCACATCGGAACTGTATGCCTTAAGGAGGTAATTTGTCCTTTTTCAATCTCGGACAAAGGCAAAACTGTGTCACAAGCAAGCCAGTTAGCAAACACGACATTTTTTCAGGAGAAATGTACATTGTTGTTGACTAGGAGATATACCGTTATTGTAGTCCAGGGTGCTGTCCACCAGGGACTGAATCTCCCAAGCCGGATGAGCCCTTTCACGCAGGGGCTTACTGGATTCTTCACAAAGTCACGAACGATGTCGCAAGCCGTTAGTCCTTGCTGGACTAAGTGAAGAATCACTTGGGCTTGCTTTTTCTGCTCTGCATTTAGAGCAGGGAGAGAATCCAGCTCGCTGGACTTCTCTAGCCGCGAGTTCTCAAACCATAACCCGCTCTCGGATGGAGGGGTGCAGTAAAACCACTTCTGGTACCACCCGTGCATGGAATCACGCAGGGTGGGAAGGGATACTCCTTCTCCCTTATCCAGAAGTAAATGCATCCGGTGGCATTGGCGCTCTTCGACCATGCCAAATAATAGAAGCGCCAAAAGAGCTCCATGCTTGGGAGCACTCAGACGAATGCTTCACACAAATGTTGCACTAGTACAGAAATGCAGTCTACTAACCCCTATCTTCTATCGGTTATTAGCGAAACAGCAGAAAACCGATAGAAAATGTGCCTCGTGGTCATAAAAGCCCGACGGATGTATTTTCCCTATCGGTTTCTAAGAAACTTACCGATAGAATAAATAGTATGATTTACTCTAGCGGTGATGAACATATTTGCTGTTAGAAGAGATGCATAAGTATTGACGGAAGAATGTTGTGCGCCGATAGGACTGGTCGACTTCAACAACTAGACTTATTCTATCGCTAATGTATGAATATACCGACAGAGTATATTAAAAATTCCTATCGGCAATATGTAGTGCGCCGATAGAATAGTTGGCCTTCTACAAATATTTTTATTCTATCGGTAATGGATTGTTTTACCGTTAGAATATATAGAAAATTGCTTAGAACTGTTCGTCTTCAAATAGTTTTATTCTATCGGTAATGAATGTTTATACCGGTAGAATATTGCAAAAATATCTTAGAACTGTTGGCCTTCTACAACTAGTAATATTCTATCGGCAATGTACGTACACACCGATAGAGTATGTACAAAAATTCCTATCGGTAATATTTATTGTGCCGATAGAACCATTCGCCTTCTACAGATGTTTTTATTACTAACGATGTTCTGTTTTCATACCGATAGAAAATATATGTTTGTATAAATACACGGGTATGTCTCTTTCATTCTCACAGTTCATCTGGGGCTCGTAGTCCTAACCCGTAAGCTCCATGGACGGCCGGCGCAACTCTACAGGGGACCGTTGCACCTCCGCACCTCCATCGACGCCCTCTAGACGTCAGCATCCCAAGGAAGGTACGTAAAATTTCTGCAATATTGTTAGATTATTCTAATCCGATTATGGCAATAATTCTGCTTTTTTTGTATCCTTCATTTTGATGTGTCTTCTTTTCAATATGATTATGATCTGTTCAGGTCCTTGGATGATGCTCATGAGGGGCAACGTATTTCACGGTTCTTCATCGCAGTACGCTGCCTACGTTGGATTGTTGGCGAAAGAAATGGTGAAGATCACCGTCGAGAGCTGGAAGGACGTGAAGGGCGAGATCTTGGTTGGCTCGGTCGAGAAGATGCTTAAGCCCGGCGTGTTTCTCAAATCAGGACCTATAGAAAGCATCTTACATTTTTTTGCATGCACCAGCTTGTGGCCAGATGCTTACCTGCTTGGAGAAGAAGAATTGTTGTTATTTGCACAGCCATTCTACACCATCACTACACAGGACAACATCTTGGAAGGTAGTTCTTTTTGTTAATGGAGTTGAGTTGAGTTGAGTAGAGTTGATCGAGTTTGAGTCCTAGGAAATCACCAATACGTACAAATGTATGTCGACGGCAGTTCCAGCTCCTCGGGCGTCTTCGAACTGAACTCCTATGGTTAAGTCCAATGTGGTTCAGACATTTGCTGTTTTGGATGAATGGATTTGTGATGTATCAGGTCTAACTTGTAGTCGGTAGTTGCATTGTGGCAACCTGCAAAGGTTCCCTTTTATGTAAAATGCATGTATGGGCCACTGGGTCCTCGTCGTGATCTGTTGTTAATTTCAGACGTGGCTTTTGTAATATACATCGAATGTGTGAATTGTTGTATTTGTATATTGTTGTATATTTGTGTATCATGTATTGCTAATTGGGACATGAACTTGAATGTGAAGGGAGTATTTGTGTATTTAATTGTATTGGTAGGTAGGTGTGTATTTGTACTGCTGTTTCAGACATGCACTTCAATTTGTGAACTGGCATGTGTATGTTTGTACCTGAATTTGTATTGGTGAACTGGCATGTGTATGTTTGTACCTGAATTTGTGAACTGGCATCTGTAATTTCGTTGGCAAGATGAAGTCCCAACTACCTACGAAAAGTATTTTTGTGTCTCCTAGTTAATCCACAAATTAGCATTTCTTGAAATATATTGCTTTATCTTCTAGTTAAGATCCGTTTGATGTAAGATCTGTTTGATGTTACATTGATATGATTCCTTGAATGTGAGAAATGGCATGTGCATGTTTGTCCCAGTTTGGTACCAGTACCTCCTCTAACGGTAAGTACACATATTTACCGATAGGAAAACACATATATTTGTTCAGTCATGCATATTCTAACGGTAAATACACATATTTGCCGATAGGAAACACATATATTTGCTCAGTCATGCATATTCTAACGGTAAATATGTGTATTTACCGATAGAAAAAGACATATATTTGCTCAGTCATGCATAGTCTAACGGTAAATACACATATTTACCGATAGAAAAACTAATACTCGAGTGTCATGCATCATCTAACGGTAAGTACACATATCTACCGATAGAAAAACTCATGTGCATGCTGTGTCTTGCATGATCTAACGGTAAGTACACATATTTACCGATAGGAAAACACATATATTTGCTCAATAATGTATATTCTAATGGTAAATGCACATATTTACCGATAGAAAAACTCATGCTCGAGTGTCATGCATCATCTAACGGTTCGTACACATATTTACCGAAAGAAGAAGTCCTGTACTTGCTCGGTAATGCACATTCTCTAACAGTATGTGTGTGTTTTTACCGATAGAATATGTGAGCGGCAAATTACCTAAGTTAGTCTAACGGTTATTTCATGTATTTACCGTTAGAAAAATGTCCATTATAAGGAAAACCCCACTCGACCATGGCTGAGCTGCTCTTTAATTTGTTCTGTTGCACTCTGTGTCCCTCTGTTTGTGACGAAAGTTCCAGCTACACTGCTAGGGTGATCAGCGCAGGCTGGAGGGAAGTTGATTGCGCCCCTCTCTTTAAGGTACGCTTAATTGTCGACACTTATCTCTCTCTCCCTCTAGATCTCCCTTCCTCTCTACTTGCAAGCTAGCTGTATTGTGTAGTTCCAAGTTTGTAGCTCTAAGCTTGGGAGCTTGGTAGTTGGAAATGCGTCATCTTTTAGGAGCTAACTAGCTTGTATTGTGTAGTTAGCTAGGTTAATTAGTGTTAATTTCGTCAGGCTAGGGTTCAACACATGTATCTGTTGTAAGAGGCTATACATGTACATATACATAACTTAATCGGGCAGGTTTCATGCATGGCTTACTCGTTAAATTTTGTTAATTGTAGATGGACAGGAAATATTGGATGTATGGAATAAAACGTACTACTCTTGAATATTTGGATGGTGTGAATGAGTTTATTAAATTTGCTGAGCAACAAAAGGAGAGGAAGGGAGAGAAAAATATGCTTTGTCCTTGTACAGATTGTATGAACTTGAAGAGGTTTAGCAACTCTGATCAAATTAAGAGTCATTTGATTCGTCGTGGTTTTAACGCGCGATACACCCGTTGGATATGGCATGGCGAAGATCTTGAGGAAACAAGCACCACTACTACCAATCAGCATGACTCGGATGTGGATTGCAAGAATATCGATGATCATCCCAATTTTGGTAATGTTCATTCCGATGTGCACGTAGATGATGATGATGACAATCTAGATGAGATGTTACGTGATGTACAGGAAGATTACAACGAGAATGACTTCTGTGAATTTGAGAAACTGATTGCTGACTCTGAGAAGCCTCTGTTCCCTGGATGTGCAACATTTACAAAACTGTCTTCTGTGTTGAGATTATATAACTTGAAGGTAGGAAACGGTTGGAGTGATAAGAGTTTCACGGCACTATTAGATCTTCTAGCGGACATGCTTCCAGAGGGAAATGAGTTGCCAAGATCTACTTACGAAGCCAAAAAACTGTTGTGTTCGTTGGGAATGGAAATCGAAAGAATACACGCATGCCCAAATGATTGTGTGTTGTACCGTAACGAGTACTCCAGTTTGCATGATTGTCCAAGATGCGGCGCATCGAGGTATACGCGTAGGGACCGGATTGACAGTGAACGTCACGAGGTAAGGAAAGGGCCCCCGGCAAAAACTGTGTGGTACTTGCCTGTGATACCTAGATTGAAGCGGCTGTTTGCAAATCCGAAAGTCGCGAAGCACTTGCGTTGGCATGCTGAAGCCCGGAAACAAGACGGAAAACTGAGACACCCAGCTGATTCTATTCAATGGAGAAACATCAACAGAACATTTGCTGAGTTCGGCGGCGAACTTAGGAATGTAAGGTTCGGGCTGAGTACAGATGGTATGAACCCACATGGTAATATGAGCAGCCGGCACAGCACTTGGCCAGTTCTTTTATGCATCTACAATCTTCCACCTTGGTTATGCATGAAGCGCAAGTACATCATGATGGCGTTACTAATCTCAGGACCCAGACAACCCGGAAATGATATTGACGTGTTTCTAGCGCCTTTAATTGAGGACTTACAGAAATTGTGGAGCGAGGGTGTGCAGGTGTGGAATGCATACAAGAAAGAGAATTTCATCTTGCGGGCCCTGATATTTTGTACCATAAATGATTTTCCTGCCTACGGCAATTTGTCGGGGTATAGTACGAAAGGAGCCAAGGCTTGCCCTATTTGCCTAGATGAAACTGAGAGCATGTGGCTGCGAAACTGCCGGAAAACAGTGTACATGGGTCACCGCAGGTTTCTTCCGGTGCATCACACATACCGTAAGAAGAGGAAATCATTTAACGGGAAGCCTGAGAAGGGATCAGCTCCAGTGTTTCTGACCGGTAAGGAGATTTACTCGCGCGTGAACGACATCAAAGTTGAGTTCGGTAAGCATTCTAAACCTCGAGAAAAAAATGTTTGGAAGAAGAGATCGATTCTCTGGGATTTACCGTACTGGGAGCACTTACAAGTTCGACATTGCATTGACGTCATGCATGTAGAGAAAAATGTCTGTGACAGTTTGATTGGTTTGTTGTTGAACATTCCGGGAAAGACAAAGGATGGTGTGAAAGCTCGTCGTGACATGGTGGAAATGGGGATAAGGACTGAGCTTGCACCTTTAGAGAATGGAAAGCGTACATACCTCCCCCCGGCCTGCTATACGTTGTCCAAGAGCGAAAAAATAGAACTCTGTCGGTGCCTGCACGGTGTTAAAGTTCCATGTGGGTACTCCGCGAACTTGAAAAAACTTGTGTCTATGAAGGACCTAAGACTGGTTGGCATGAAGTCCCACGACTGTCATGTCTTGATGTCACAGATGCTTCCCATTGCTATCAGAGGCATTCTCCCAGTTAAAGTCAGAGAGACAATCACAAACCTATGTTATTTCTTCAACGCAATATCTTGCAAGGTAAGTACGTGCACTCGTACTATAAGTTCACTACCTCCATTTGTGGAGCTTAATTAGAGAGACAATCACAAAATCTCATCGCAGCCTCTTCAAATTAAGTTCTGCAAAAATCCCTTTTTTCTGACGGTATTTTGTTATTTATACCGATAGAGAAGGACATCTTCTCTCAGGCACTTCAAAACGTTTTCTATCGGTATTGTTCTATTTTACTGTTAGAATAAATTTGTTAGTCTCACGGTATTTGTTGTTTGACGGTTTTTTCCTGTTTTTACCGATAGAAGAATACTCTGCCGCTTTGAATTCTCAACCGTGTCGCCATGCGTCGCCTTGGAAACTCTATAAGTACCTCGCCATGCGTCGCGGTATTTTGTTGTTCTTCTAATTCTCGAACGGTTCGACTCCTTATCTTCTCTTTCACAATGGCAACCTCCATGGGATCGTCATCCACGCCCTCCCCGGTAAGAACTCTAAATCTCCTCGGTTTACCCCTGTATTGTTAATCCATGTTCAGTTCATTCTTGACCTGTTGATTTGCACAGGGACTGGTAGCCGTGGAAGACACTGCCAAAGTGAAGGCTGACCTGAGGGCCCTCCAGGAGGAGCACAAGCTCCTTACAGACAAGCACACTCAGCTACGGCTTGACCTTGACGATCTCTTCCAGCGCATTAAGCGCATGAAGACGGATGGTGACAATGCTAGGGCGAGGACGAGGCGTCTTCGCGAGGAGAAGAAAGCCGCGGATATGACCATCGCTGGCTGCGGTTTGACTATGAAGGATACCATAGCGAAGCTGAGGGAGGTCGCAGGCCTTCTCGACGCGGTAGTAGTTGATCCTAGGGACAACTTGTCGCTAGAGGAGTCCTGCGTCCTGGCTGCAAGTCTAACTGACTCTATTCTACATGCAGCCAGGGCTAAGACCACCCCTTGACCTAGCATTTTGGGTTTTATTTTTTTTTGTAAGTGATAAAACAACAATGAATGAACAATTTCTTTTTATGTCAATTTTCCAATTTTCCGGCTATCTTCCCTCTTTCTTTAACATTCTGCAGCTTTCAACCACGGTCTGTTTGACGTCAAATTGTGTACCTTTTCATTACTCTGACGGTATTTTGTTGTTTTTACCGATAGAAAAAGGGCACACAATACTATAATCTCAAGCACTTAATCAAAAAATTTTTCTGGGGAAAATTGGTCTCACGGGATTTTATTGTTTATACCGATAGAAAAAAGGCACTTTTCATTACTCTCACGGTATTTTGTTGTTTTTACCGATAGAAACTATAATCTCAAGCACTTCAAAAAAATTTTCTGGGGAAAATTGGTCTCACGGGATTTTTTTTGTTTATACCGATAGAAAAAGGCACCTTTTCATTACTCTCACGGTATTTTGTTGTTTTTACCGATAGAAACTATAATCTCAAGCACTTTAAAAAAATTTTCTGGGGAAAATTGGGCTCACGGGATTTTTTTGTTTATACCGATAGAAAAAGGCACCTTTTCATTACTCTCACGGTATTTTGTTGTTTTTACCGATAGAAAAATGGCACCCAATACTATAATCTCAAGCACTTTAAAAAATTTTTCTGTGGAAAATTGGTCTCACGGGGTTTTATTGTTTATACCGATAGAAAAAGGCATCCACTACTTCAAATATTTTTCCGGGAAATTTACTTGTTCTATCGGTATTATTTTGTTGTTTCGATAGAAAAGTACATAAGTCTATCGGTATCATTTTGTTATACCGATAGAAAAGTTCCTCCGCTACTTTATTACTCGTACACGGTCCTTTAGTTTCCCTCCACTCGAACAGTTCCACCTTAGAGCACTGCGTCTCTTCGAGAGCGAAGAAAACCCCAACCTCCGCCGTGACCACTCACTTCCTCTCTCCAACGACGATCGCCAGCTGGACACTGGTTCGCCACTGCCACCGGTTCTTATTTTCGTCCTTCGCCGGCCGCCGTTGCGTTCTACACCGCCTCTCCATCACCAGAACTGATCGCCGCCGTAAATACCCTAATTCGTCGTTCTATTTCCAGCATCTTCTTTATTTGATCCTAGTGTTTTGCACGTACTAATTCTTCGAGTTTTGCAATTACACTAGGGCCCTATTGTGTTGGCTTATGTATATTCCGCAGGCAATGTTGATTTTAATTAGGGTTTACATAATATGTTCCAGTGCTGTAATGAACCTGTTTTGAGATTTTAACTTATCTATACTGCTGTATGTGTGATCAATTGTATCCAACTGCCATGTAATGCAGATTATATGTTGGAGGTGTTCTTACACATATTCTATCGGCAGCTCATGTGTTTACCGATAGAAAATTTTTCTGCACAAGTAGTAAAACTTAATTTGGATCTGGAAGGACATGAGCCATGCAATGTACTAGTTTGGTTGGGAATTTTTACTCACTTCGTATGAATATATGGCAATGTGGATGGTTCTTCGATGTATATGTTTCAAATGCCTATATACATGACTTTTCCCAACCTAATAGATGTGAAGTCCTGATGACTCACATACAGGCTAGGCTAAAGATTATGCACAGTGGCACTTAGATGCTTGTGTGCATATTTACGTGTGAAATCATAATGCTGGCCCATGAATATTAGTGTAGCAAATCATCGAGAATGTTATGTGATGACAGTGAATGGTGGCTTGTCAACAAAATTCCATATGTAGAGAACATTGTTATGTTCTATCGGTATCTCACGTGTTTGCTAATAGAAAAATTGTCTTCTGTGGAGGTAATTGTTATGGTCTATCGGCAGCTCATGTGTTTACCGATAGAAAATATTTCTGAAGAGTTCAGGAAGTAATTTATGCATGTTTTTCTTTTTGTATTATTTTCCCTTTTGCCGCCCTAGTTAGTCTCCAGTCCTGGGCTGAGTTATGGAACTCCAAGGCGAATTAATTGCCATATACATGGTTTGTTGAAGGTTTTGTAGGGGAAGACATGTCGTCGTCTTCATCGGATGGTACTAGTGGTTCGACTAGGGCCAACCCCATCGTAACTACTGAAGATGCAGCTGTTACATCCCAACGCAAGAGGGTGGGGCGAGGCGCGATGACGTTGGGGCGTTTGGCCAAACGCACGGATCTTTCTTGTGAGTTCAACCAATTTGGGAGGCCGATTGGAAAGAATGCTGGGAGGTACGCGGCCTACGTTGGGCTGTTGGCGAAAGAAAGGGTGAAGATCACCGTCCAGAGCTGGAAGGACGTGACGGCGGACGAGAGGGATAGGTTGTGGGCGGAAGTGAAGGTTAAATGAACTGAAATCGCTGAACTCTTTCGTAATCACGTTCTCTTGGCTTATACTAAAGTTTAACTAACTCGTGATTAATTGTATGCATTTTTCGGAAACAGGCTAAGTGGAACATCCCCGACGATACACCTAGGACTGCCTGCTTGAAGGACATGAACGGAACATGGAAAACCTTTAAGAGCTGGCTCGTCAGTAACTTCCTCGCTGCGGGGAAATCTCCTTGCGAGAAGTACCCCTTCATATCGGAGGAGGTATGGGAGGAATTCACCAAGCAGAAGGGGACTGAGGAGTTCAAGGCCCTTAGCGAGAAGAATAGGGCGATCCAGAAGAGGAACGACCACCCGCATCGGCTCGGATCCCGGGGCTATGCGGGGAAGGAGGAACAGTGGAAGAAGGAAGACGAACAAAATCCTGTCATCGACACCCCTGAGTTGCCGCTCTCTGAGATCCGGGATGAGAGGTGCAAGCAATGGTGGAGGGGGAGGGGGTCCGTGTCGTCCACGGGGTCTGTGCAGTTCGCAACCCCTGGGGACGCCGACGTTGTGAGGCGAATGGTAAGTTGGCTAACCTCGTAAACTGTGTGCGCACAAGTGTATATAAGGCAATTTGTCTCACAAGGTACCTTCAAATGTAACAGATCTCTTTTGAGAAGGAGGCAGTGGAGGGATTGTTTACCCCGCAGAGGGAGAACGACATCCTCACCCGGGCTCTAGGAAATAAGGAGCATCCCGGGCGGACACGGGCTGTGGGAGCCATTGTGTCGTGGAAGGCCGGTTTCGTAGATCCGGCTCCACCGAGGAAGAAGGCCCTCACCTGGAAGGAAAAGGAAGCTGACCTCTCCGATAAGATACGGGCTGAGGTACGGGAGGAGATACGGGCGGAGATGCGGGCTGAGATACGGGCTGAGGTACAGTCTGAGGTGCAGACCGAGGTCGCACAAATGAGGGAAGAGTTTGCACGGTTGAGAGAAGCATTGCTGGCCAAGAGTGCAGATGCGGATCCCCAGGACGACGGTACCCCGCGGGGTCGGATAAGCAGTTGCGCTTCGAAGGTACTCGCGGATCCAGTGGATCTACTTGAGGTACTACAAGCCTTCATCTGTGCACTTAAGTTGATGCAAGCCTTCATCTGTGCACTTAATTGTTACAAATTTGCAGGGGCCGGAGGGCTGCATCCTACAGAATCACGTAGGCGCCGGGCAAGAAGTGGTTGGACACGGCTTCGTATATCCGTCTGGGCCGGATGTCCGGGTCCACTGTGTACCTCTGCGGTTGGGTTTCGCAAAGGTACAGGTGGACATGGCCATGCTAGGCTACAACGATTCTCTGTTGCCAGTCCCAACAGAGGAACTGCAGACACCTGCTGAGGCAGTGGGCTCCTACGTACAGTGGCCCAAGAAGTGTCTTTAATACAACCGGTAAATCCTACACATTTTAGATTACATCCTACTCAGTACACTCAACTTGCATAATCTAACATACGTGCTCATTAATTGAAGTGGCCTGCCGCTGGGCTACCAGGGGACTGCGCCCCCAGCTCGGGGCATGAGGCCCGATCTCGTGCGACCCTGGACACATCAAAGACGGCCTCCACCCCACCCAGCGCATCCACGCCTTCACCTCGGAAGAAAGCTGCCATCACCTCGCCCTTGCTTTGGAAGGTACGCGCTCAGTCCCCGGCAAAAGGCAAGGGCAAAGGCAAGGGAAAAGGGCGACAGGGACAGCCGGAGAGGTTCACGAACGGGCTCCCACTCATGTCGGAGGCAGCTTTGCGCAAATTGGATTGATCAACCAGAGACCTCCACGCGTGGTACCTACACCGAGCTCCGCGCAATCTGAACTTCTTAGTTCCCTACAGGCCTAGGCAGTTCCACCGTGAGCCCGGGAGTATATCCGTGGCACACGAGGATCTGTTCGACCTCTACAACGGGCGGGAGCCCGATATGTCCATCATACGGACTGGAGTCCTGTGAGTTTGCTGATGCTATGTATTGCTGTTTTCTAACTCTGTTTGCTAACTCTGCATTGTTGTAGTTCATTTGGAATGTAGTAACTTTCTGTGCAATACTAATGTCGTCCTTTGCATGCAGGTGCATGTACAGGCTAGCATCGGAGGCTGCGTGTGACAAGGTGGGTTTCCTCGACCCAGAGAAAATAAGCCTCATGATGCTAGAGCACGACGCCGCGCACGCTGAGCAGTACATATCCAAGGCGCTGATGGCGCAGCAGGACAGGGAGTTCATTCTGGTGCAGTACCACCAAAGGTTAGTGCATTTCATACTAATTTAACTCGATCTTGTATGTTACACCTGAGATATACTTTGTGCACGCGGTCCTCTTTTACGTACAATGCAGGGGCCACTGGATCCTCATCGTGATCTGTCCGTCGAGGAACGAGGTGTACTACCTCGATTCGATGCGTGAAAAATTATCGATGGAATATGTGGTCAAGGGGAATATGGAGGCGTAAGTAACTTATATGTTTGATTTAAATTTTCACCTCACTAGCTCATGATAATACATTAACGGGCAATACTAACTGAAATGCAGGGCTTTTGATAAATATGCGTCCGCTGGAGGGAGGCATGCCGCACCGCAGGGCTCCCTACTAGCTTGGAAAGAATATGAGGTACTCACGAGACTTTTTGTTTAT
The DNA here is from genome assembly GCA_019359835.1 of Pharus latifolius. Taxonomy (NCBI): domain Eukaryota; kingdom Viridiplantae; phylum Streptophyta; class Magnoliopsida; order Poales; family Poaceae; genus Pharus; species Pharus latifolius. The sequence continues at coordinate 37,100,762 of CM033324.1, read as the reverse complement.
GCTTAATTAGTTTATGGAAACAATAGCTAACATGTCTTCGCATATGCAATTATCTCAGTGCCATCAGCAGCCGCAATCGTGGGAATGCGGGTTTTATGTGTTGCGCTACATGTACGACCTAGTGCAGACAAACTTTACCCAATTCCCCCAGGTAAGCATCGATAGCTAACTCAAATTTGAAAATTGGGTGTCACGTTCTAAATTAGGAAGTTAGTTACTAAGTATTCACACATGCTTGCAGATCGCCATGTCGAAAGACTCATACGAAAATGCAAAGATTAGAGATCTTCGACAAATCTGGGCTCAATATGTCATGGAGGAAGTTGCGCCCAACCATCCGCCATGATAATTTTCTCTTTTTCATGTACTCTGTGCATAGACTGTTTATATACATGTGAATAAATATATATGTCAATAAATGTCCACATTGGATTGCAATTTGTATTTGTCGATATATGTGAATAAATGTGAATAACTGTCTAATGTGTCAATCTGTACTGTATTGTGTATCCAATCTATAATGTATTACATCTGTACTGTATATGTGAATGTACTGTATTGTGAATGCAAATAATGTACTGTATATGTGAATGTTCTATCGGCAAATTCATTCACAGCCGACAGACCACTACAAATTTTCTATCGGTAAACTCATCCACAACCGAGAGACTACTGTAGTTTTTTCTATCGGTAAACTTGAAATTAACCGTCAGAATAGTGTGACTTTTCCTGCCGGTGAACTCATCCACAACCGAGAGACTACTGTGGTTTTGTCTATCGGTAAACTCATCCACAACCGAGAGACTACTACCCATTTTTCTATCGGTAAACTTCAAATTAACCGTCAGAATAGAGTTACTTTTCCTGCCGGTGAACTCATCCACAACCGAGAGACTACTGTGGTTTTTTCTATCGGTAAACTCATCCACAACCGAGAGACTACTACCCATTTTTCTATCGGTAAACTTGAAATTAACCGTCAGAATAGAGTGACTTTTCCTGCTGGTGAACTCATCCACAACCGAGAGACTACTGTTGTTTTGTCTATCGGTAAACTCATCCACAACCGAGAGACTACAACCCACTTTTCTATCGGTAAACTTGAAATTAACCGTCAGAATATAGTGACTTTTCCTGCCGGTGAACTCATCCACAACCGAGAGACTACTGTGATTTTTTCTATCGATAATGTCATTTCCAACCGAGAGAGTGCTACACTTTTTTCTGTCGGTAAACTTATAATTAACCGTTAGAATATGGGTATTTTTCCCAACGCTAAACGTCAGACGAGGATGGGTTTTCTATCGGTACAATCATAAGGTGCCGATAGAATAGTAATATTTTCCTGTCGGTAATCATGTAATTAACCGTTAGAATAGTGTACTTTTCCCACTGTTAATCGTCAGGCTACGACGGTTTTGCTATCGGTACACTCCTAAGATGCCGATAGAATTGTTAATTTCTTCTGTCGGTTATTTACCGATAGAAAATGTTCTGTCTTGTTCTATCGTGTCTATCTCTATCGGTACGAAAACCGATAGTAGAAGGGTTTTTTTTACCGATAGAAGAAAGCTTTTCTGTATTAGTGTTTCCAGATTTGATCTATCAGTTATCCTAAACCTAAAAGCCTTCAGAACCCAGATTCAATTCCATCTCTAACTTCCAGATTTTTCAACTCCTTTCTGTTTTCGAAAACATAATATCTTTTACCCTAAGTTTCGGAAATTCAGATTTAATCAAAATCTTAACCAAGTTCAGACCAGATCATTCTTGGATTATGATCAAGGGTATGCCAATACCTTAATCCAAAAGTTGGCAGCCAGATTTCATCATCTAAACCTTTTTCGCAAATCAGTCCAAAAGTATCGCAGATCAGTCCTTTTCCAGATTTTCCAGAGGCCTAAAAAGGCAAAATGTTGCAAATCATCTCCAAGTTCAAATCTGATTCAGGGAACACCTCCCAAATGCTTTTCAACACAAATTCTTCTTTTATGAGTATCTCAAAATCAAACCCTAAATCCCAGAATTCGAAATCAATTGAAATTCAGATTTCAATTACCCTAAAATACCCTATTTTCAGTTCATATCAAAAATCATCCAAACATTTCAAATTTTATCTTCAATCTGTGCCAAATCATCTGTTAAATCAAGTTTGCCAAATCAGCAGAATCAAAATCAGATCAAACCTTCCAAATCTCCAGAATTACAGATCAGTCCAAATCAAGAATTGGAAATTGCAAATGAATCCAGATTCGACCAGCAGCTGCTGTGCATGACCAGAACCACGCCGTGCTTTTGCGCCGCGCTTGCTCGCCACTGGCCACGCCTCGCCTGCGCCTGAGCTCGTGCTCACTTGAGTTGCATGTGCACACGCGTCCACGCCCCAGTTATCGCCGTGGCAACGCTGTTGAATAGCTTGCTTCCGTGCGCGACCGTTGTCAGCAACTCTTCGCCACGTTGCTCTGCTTTGCCAGCCCTTGTCGCCACTGCCTTGCACCGCCCAACAGCATTGCGTCCCGATGAAGCAATAGTTTGATCAGCAGTCACCTCGCCTGTGCGCCGTCGCGTCACCGCTCGCCGTTGTTGCATCTGCGCCCGGGAACTCATGTCAACTGACACCAATTCAATGCTGCTTAATCCTTGCAAGCTTCGCCCTCTGCTCTATTTAAGCCACCAGTACCCTATGTCATCTCCCCTTCACCAGGACTTAGCCAAATTTCCAAATCTCCTCGCCGTCGTCTTCTTCTCCGGCGAGTCCAGATTGAGGCCTCACGGTGCCAGCATGCCCTGCTGCACCTCTCACCGAATTAACAGAACCAGAAGGTATAGCTCATCTCCCTCATCATGCTGTACCATCTAATTGAGTTATCTTGCATCCAGTCGCCGGCGATCACCGGAAATTCCCGATTACCCTGTTCCGGCAATGCAGGCCAAATTACTTCGAATCAGCTCTCGATCCTGTGAAGAAAGATGATCAGTGAGCCATTCCCAGCAAGCCTGTGTACTTAAATCTCCAGATTGAGCTTCAATCGAAGCTTTCCCCAATTTTGAACTTCACCCGTTGCCGGCGATCGTCGCCAGGCCACACCGGCCATCCTCCTGCAAAATTGATTGTTCAGGTGACTTTCTCTTACCCTTCTATCACTCCTCAAGCTTGGAATCGAGTTCTTTCGGCTTGTATCAAAAACCCCCAAATGGCAGTGTTCTTCTCCGGCGCAGTTCACCGGAAATCCTTTCCCGGCCGTTTCAGCTTCATCCACTTTGTCATTTAGGTGTGCCTCAACTTCCTGAGCATATTTGTCTTCTAGCTCGTTCTTTGAAACTACCCAGAATTCAAGTTATAGCCATGCCAAGATTTTTGTCCAGTGGCTTCACTGTGCCGTGTCGCCACCACACTTCTCCTTTGAATTTCATCATCTTCCAGCCATTTTCAGCTTTGGATCCTGTTGAATGATTTGTTCCTGTTATCAATGCCTACTTCCCAGACAAAGTGGTGCATCATTTGGAGCCCTAGATCAAAATTTATGCCAAGCCCTAGTTTCTGGCCATGTCAAGATCAATGCCAGACTATGTCAGTCAGTGGCATTAGCCCTTTTCACTCCCTTCCAGATGTGCATTTTGGGCATAACTTTGTCTCTTAGATTCCTGAGGTTGTGATTTACATTTTCTTCTTCTATCACAACTTGATTTGAGCCCTTGAAATGCACGTTATGCTAAATCCTAGCTTTTGACACTATCTCAGTGCATGCCAGCCAATGGCATTAGCCTTGTTTACCCACTTCTGATTGTGCAATTTGAAAAACACTTTGTCCACTGAATTTGTAGAGTTATGATCTATATTTTCTTCTACTGTCATAACTTGAGATAAGCTCTCTAGCTTTCCTTGAAGTTATGCCAGAACCTTGATCTGAATGTCAATCTGCTGACATTCGCTGTTTTTGATTAAACCGGCCACAAAACTGATGTTCTTATTGTAACCTTGAGAACCTAAGAGCATCTAACATCCATTCTTAGCCAATTCCTTGAAACCCTAGAATCTTGACTCAATTCAGCTTGCAATCTCAATTATCTCCAGTATTGTTTAGTCACTCTTGTAAAGCATATCTGCATATAGATCCTAAAACATTTTAATATATAAGTAATATTTGTGTGTATTGTTTGTTTGTCGCCGAGCAGATCCAGAAATCAAGTTCGAGCACTTCGCTGTTGACCGTCATCAACTGCTGTATCTTACGACGCGGAAGGCAAGTCATATCCTTGGTCATCTTGAACCTATATTTTAAATGTTGCTAAAACATAACCTTGAATATAGATAATATTGCATGAGAAAGATTGAGAATGGTTGATTTATGAATTGGCAGTACTAGACTGGTTATCTGTGAAATGTGAAATAAACAAATTTTGAGCCATGAACTATTATATGTATTTATATATTTATATTCATGAAATAAAACCCCTAGCCATGACCAGAAAATGGTATGGAATGGTGGTAGCACTGGAGGTGCTAAACTGCGAAGGAATGCAGGCACTGAAGGTGCAGGGTTGTGGATGGTCTGGTCACTGGCATATAAGGACTAGAACCTTGTGTTGTGCGTCTAGTAGCATGAACAACGTGCTAACCGCAAGCCTGGAATGGGACAGGCCTGAACAAGTACTTATGTGGATCGCACATGAAACCCCCGCATGGGTTGTGTTATGATGATTGATATGAAGGATGACTCCCACTATCACTGAAGGTGATCTGATATCTGACCCAGCAATGGGAACATGAGTAGGGTGGAGGGAGTACCGCCACAACTGTGTTTCGCGAGAGATCCACAGGGTCGGGGGTGAATTGTGAGTGATACATAACAAAAGTTCTTGTTATCTCCACCTTGCCACTCACACATGGTTGTGAGGAGGGGTCTAATCATTTTGATAGGATGGGCTTGAAAGTGGAATATCTTGCGGGTAAATTGATACCTCTCTGCAGAGTTAAAAACGTATTCGAATACTCCGAGCTCCCGGGTTTATAGGAGTCTGCTGCGGTGGATTAAATCCACGGGGTGTGACACAAGTACTATTTTCTAAATAAAATGTGTTAAATCAAGATTACCCAAATGACATATGTTGTCATGATAAGGAGTGCTGCCGTGGGCTGTCGTGTGTCGACGTGTTGCGGTAGTGCTATAATCTAGTGAACAAGATTATCAATGTTATATTATGAAAAGTGCTGCCATGAGATGAGGTATGAAAGAAAAAGATTATTTTATAAACATCCATAATTCTTGACTAGTCTAGGTTCATATCATCACTACTAATTGTATCTACTCTTACCTATGACTTGCTGAGTACGTAAGTGCTCACCCTTGCAACCTACAAATCAGTAGATGGAGAGTTCAATGATCAAGATGAAGGCATGGAGAACTTCTTGGATCCAGAAGGACAAGCGTCAGTTCCGCCAGAGCCCTGATGTGTGTTGTTCTGCCGTCAACTTCTTTTGTGGGAGGGTCACCTATCTTCTGCTGTATAGTTAATATTTTGCTAAACCCTGAATGCCTTGTAGGCATTGTAATCCTCTTTATGTAATATTAAGGCCAGCAGGCCACACTGCTTAACTATTTTGTAAGTTACTTTGTTGCAATGTGAATATACTCCTGTGCTTGACTTATCCTGGGAAGTCAAGGGTATGTGTATACTATGCATATATGAGTCCAGCTGCAGCGAGCTAGGTCTCTACAGGAGTAGTCGTAGTCCCAGTTTCGGGGCGCGACATGACCTAGCATTTTGGGTTTTATATTTTTTTATAAGTGATAAAACAACAATGAATGAACAATTTCTTTTTATGTCAATTTTCTAATTTTCTGGCTATCTTCCCTCTTTCTTTATCATTCTGCAGCTTTGAAGCACAGTCTGTTTGATGTTAAATTGTGTGTACCTTTTCATTTTTTGACGGTATTTTGTTGTTTCTACCGATAGAAAAATGGCACCCAATACTATAATCTCAGGCACTTAATTAAAAAATTCTTCTGGGGAAAATTGGTCTCACGGGATTTTATTGTTTATACCGATAGAAAAAAGGAATCCACTACTTCAAATATTTTTCCGGGAAATTTACTTTTTCTATCGGTATTATTTTGTTGTACCGATAGAAACGTACATAATTCTATCGGTATTATTTTGTTTTACCGATAGAAAAGGTCATCCTCTACTTTATTACTCGTACATGGCCCTTGAGTTTCCCTCCAGTCGAACAGTTCCAACATAGAGCACTGCGTCTCTTCGAGAGCGAAGAAAACCACAACCTCCGCCGTGACCACTCACTTCCTCTCTCCCACATGACGATCGCCGGCTGGACACTGGTTCGCCACTGCCACCGGTTCTTATTTTCGTCCTTCGCCGGCCACCGCTGCGTTCTACACCGCCTCTCCATCACCAACACTGATAGCCGTAAATACCCTAATTCGTCGTTCTATTTCCAGCATCTTCCTTATTTGATCCTAGTGTTTTGTACGTACTAATTCTTCTAATTTTGCAATTACACTAGGGTTCCCTATTGTGTTGGATTATGTACATTCCGCAGGCAATGTTGATTTAAATTAGGGTTGACATAATATGTTCCAGTGCTGTAATGAGCCTATTTTGAGATTTTAACTTATCTATACTGCTGTATGTGTGATCAATTGTATGCAACTGCCATGTAATTCACATTATATGTTTGAGTTGTTCGTACACATATTCTATCGGTATATCCTGTATTTGCCGATAGAAACAATTTGTCTGCTCTATCGGCAGCTCTTGTGTTTACCGATAGAAAATATTTTTGAACAACTATTAAAACTTTTTATCTGGAAGGACATGAGGCGTGCAATGTACGTACTAGTTTGGTTGGGAATTTTTACTCACTTGGTATGAATATATGGCATGTGGATGGGTCTTCGATGTATATGTTTTAAATATGAATATATATGAATATATGACATATATGACTTTTCCCAAACTAATAGATGTGATGAAGTCCTGATGACTTGCCTACAGGTAATGCAAAAGATAACCAAGAGAGGGTGCTATAGACCATATTATTCCTTTTTTGGTTGTGACCTACTTTCTGTGCTACTTCAATATCTTTATATTCCATTAGCATTAGGTTTGTCAGATTATGCACAGCGGCACTTAGATGCTTGTGTGCATATTTACGTGTGAAATAATAATGCTGGCCCATGAATATTAGTATAAAAAATCATTGAGAATGTTATGTGATGACAGTGAATAATGGCTTATCAACAAAATTCCATATATAGAAAACATTGTTATTTTCTATCGGTATCTCACATGTTTGCCGATAGAAAAATTGTTATGTTCTATCGGCAGATCATGTATTTCTTTTACCTTTATTTTGTTCTGACATCCCTTTTGCAGCCCAAATTAGTCTCCAGTCCTGGGCTGAGTTATGGAACTCCAAGAAGAATTAATTGCCATATGTTGCCTGCTTCCTATATGAAAATGTGTAGACGAAAACGCTGAGAAATAGAATCTTATCTTGTATTGCATGGTAGCTTTTGTGTTTACCGATGGAAAAAATATTTAAAATAGGTCCTTTTTCTTTGTAAAATGATTTGGTTTGTGTTTCCATTAAATTTTTGATGGTTTGTTGATGGTTTTGTAGGGAAAGACATGTCGTCGTCTTCATCGGATGGTACTAGTGGTTCGACTAGGGCCAACCCCAACGTAACTGAAGATGCAGCTGTTACATCCCAGCGCAAGAGGGTGGGGCGAGGCGCAATGACGTTGGGCCGTTTGGCCAAACGCACGGATCTTTCTTGTGAGTTCAACCAATTTGGGAGGCCGATTGGAAAGAATGCTGGGAAGTACGCGGCCTACGTTGGGCTGTTGGCGAAAGAAAGGGTGAAGATCACGGTGTAGAGCTGGAAGGACGTGATGGCGGATGAGAGGGATAGGTTGTGGGCGGAAGTGAAGGTTAAATTAACTGAAATCGCTGAACTCTTTCTGTCGTGGTATTGCGAATACCCCGGCAGGTTTTGAGAACGATCCTAGCGAAGGTTACACGGCCCGGGTTGACCAGATAACCGGTCCTCCCCCGCCAGACAAGCACAAGAAATGACGCACGGATTTATACAGGTTCGGGTCCCGGTGGGGGCCCTAGTCCTGTCGACGTGCTCCCGACCAGAGTCGGCTGGGGAGGCTCTCTCCGGGGGAGAGGCTTCCGGAGCACGCCTATGAGTTTACCTATTCCAATAAAAGTGATCCGATCCTTTACAACAGAGGGGTACAAGGGCTATTTATAGCCCCAAAAAGAAGCAAAAAGCCTAAACTACCCCGGAAGCCACCGCCGGATTGAAGGGTAGGACCGTCCTTCTCCCGGTCAAATGCCTTGGATGCTTGACAGGTGGTCGCTGATTCCCGAGGCGCTCCTCGCGTGACCTGCACGTGACAAATAACTCGAGACTTTACCTTTAGAAGGGCGACGAGGCCCGGGACAGCGCCGGAGGCCATGTCCCGGAGGCCAAATGGCGGCGCTCGGGGAGCGGCCGGAGACCACGTCCCTGGGCAAATGGCGGCGCCCGGGAGGGCACCGGAGGCCACGTCCCGGGGGCCAAATGACGGCGCCCGGGGAGAGCCCGGAGGCTACGTCCCAGGGGCCAAATGGGAGCGGCCGGAGACCACGTCCCCAGGCAAATGGCGGCGCCCAGGACGGCGCCGGAGGCCATGTCCCGGGGGCCAAATGGCGGCGCCCGGGGAGCTGTAACATCCCTATTTTTGGCTATCTTTTCTGCTTACGAGTCAGCATATATTCTTTGGAATCCCCTGATGTCTCAACCCTATCTTGATCTTAGGTATGCCACTACCTTAACCTAAAAAAAGTTGGTAGCTAAACTTCATCTCCCAGATCGTTTTCACATTCCAGTCCAAAAGTGTTTCAATTTAGTCCCTTTCAGAAGTTTCAGAAAGCCCAAAAAGGCTAAAAGTCCCAAATCATCTCCAAATCCAAATCTGATCGAGTGATTACCTTTCTTTCATTTTTTTGAACATTTTTCCCTTCTAGAAGAATTCCAGAATCTCAACCGAAACCCTAGTTTCAGCCTCGACAAAAGTTTCAAACCCTAATTACCCTATTTTCGATTTCTATCGAAACCACCAGATCTTATCGGATTTTACCATTTTTCCTGCTGGATGAGTTTAAGACATTTAGTAACACTCATCTGCAAAGTCGAAATCCAAATCAACCCTTCAAATCTTCAGAATTGCAAATAGGCCCAAATTCCCGAGCCAAAACCCTCGCAGTTTAGTCCAAATCTTCGCAAATCAGTCCAAAGCTTGCAACCAGGTCCTTGTACCGTTTTCGACCACGACCAGCGTTCGTTCGACCAGCGCCCCGCCGTTTTGCCTCGCCGTTGAACTCGCCGCCGGCCAAGTTCCCCGCACTGCCACCTTCACAGCCACGTAGCCTCCGCCTGCGCACAACTGTATCGCCACCGTGGAAGCAGTTCACCCGCACTGTGCCGTGTTCTTCCCCGCGCGCGCGCGTGCCTGCTGTTGTCAGGAGCTTCACGCCACATGGCTGCCATCCCGGAGATCATCATCTCGCCGTCCTGACGAAATCCCGATTTCGCGCGATGCTCCGCCTCTGGCAGAGCCCCGCCATGTCCCGACGTGCCTCGTTGACCGCTCCAGCGCCAGAAGAAATCTCACCGGCGATTGCTGCAACTCCCGAGAGCTCAATCCCGTGGCTATATAAGGCCCCCTTCGCCCAGCATCTCTTCACACCATTCCGCAACTTCAAGCCTTAGCTTCTTCCACCAGAGAGTAATCCAGTTCATCAGCGCCGCCGCGAAGGCCTTCTTCCCCGGCGAGCAACCTTTGAAGCTCACGGCGCCAGCTTCGCCTGTAGCTTACCCCTCCATGCCAACACCGCCAGTAAGGTCCCCTCATCCCTCTGTGTGTTTCATAGCCGTTAATTGACCCCCGGCGAACCTCAACGCCGGCAATCACTGGAAAAGCCGTGATCCCCTATTCCCGTAATGCCGAGTGATTCAAGCCAAATTGATCCTCGTGCCAGTAGAGAATAATGACCAGTGAACTAGGAGGAACGAGCCTGTAAGCTTAGAATCGCCAATTTTGCCCCGAGCGTCGAAATCCCATGTTCGAGCCTCGGCAGTTCTCCGGAGAACGCCGCCGTGCTTCTCCAGCCATTCTCTGGCAAAATTGAGTATGCCAATAGCTTCGTGACAGCCCCTAGATGCTTTCCGAGCGTGGAATTAAGTTCAAACGCCCTGGAATGAAAACGCCCTGGAACGAAAACGCCCAAATCGGTGCCTTCGTCTTCGGCCCCGATCGCCGGAGTTCATTTTCCGGCCAAACCAGCCGATGAAACTTTGTCATCTAGCTAGGCCTCAACCCCCTGAGCAATTTACTCCACTGGCTCGAACCCTGAATCAGCCTAGATCAAAAGTTATGATCATGCCAAGATTACTGTCCAGTGGTTCAGTTCATATCCAGACCACCATGTTTGCTCACTGGATTTGGCCACCCTCCGGCCACTTTCTGCCCTTGAACCTGTTGAGAGTTTTGTAGCTGTTATCAATGCCTAAACCCCAGACAAAGTTGTGCATCAATTGGAGTCCTGAGTCAAAAGTTATCCAATGCCCTAGTTTCTGGCCATGTCTAGCACTATGTCAGTGCATGTCCACTAGTGGCATTGAATGATTTAGACTTGTTACATTTGAGCAATTGAAATGCCACTTTGTCCGCTAAGCCTTTTGAACCATGCTCTACAATATTCCCTATTGTCACATCTCCAGAAAACAAACCTAGAACCAATTTAGGGTTGTGTCAAGCCATGAGCCGAATGTCAGCCCCTCGACATTCAAGTCCTTGTGAGCCCATCTCTTCGATAAATGTCAAGTGACCTTGTCCAAACCCTTACCCCTGCATGCATGATGTATTTACATATTATTTTCTAGTACTTGTATGCTTATATAGTGTGTATGTGTTGTTTGTATCCGCCATGGAACCAGACTTTGAAGGAACGGAGGAGATCTTTGAGGATCCACCTGAGCAGCTGGACCCATCACTGCAAGGCAAGTCTCAAACCCTTGATCATGTCTAGCCTACTATTTTGAAATGAAGTATGTTAACTGTTTTCAAGTATATGCATACCTTAAGTTCAAATAAGAACTTTGTTTCAATAAAGTGATTAGATATGACCTAAAAGATTATAAAGCCCCTTTTGACATTGAATATCCCTGCACCCTTGTCACCCTAGAATATCATGCTTAGGCTATACTATGCTCAAGATTATATGCACTATAAGATAGTACTTCAATGCTAGTAGTTGAGCAGCTGGCAAAGCCCAGTATTCCCAACACTTTAGCTGCTGGGAATAAGGTTTGCTACAGCTGTGCGAAAAGGTGCTGCGAAAAGTTTTTCCCAGCTGTAATTTTTTTTCCCAGCTGTAGGTCCAATGGCAAAGAGTATTCCCAGCTGTAGACCGCTTGGAAAGTTTGAACTTTTCCCACCTGTATGTCCACTTGTAATATATTATTCCAAGCTGTATAACTATTTGGAATATTTTTTCCCAGCTGTAGGTCTGGTGGCAAAGAGTATTCTCAGCGGTAGGTTGTCCACTTGTAATATATTATTCCAAGTTGTATAACTATTTGGAATATTTTTTTCCCAGCTGTAGGTCTGATGGCAAAGAGTACTCCCAGCTGTAGGTCACTTGGAAAGTTTGAACTTTTCCCACCTGTATGTCCACTTGTAATATATTATTCCAAGCTGTGTAACTATTTGGAATATTTTTCCCAGCTGTAGGTCCGGTGGCAGAGAGTATTCTCAGCTGTAGGTCACTTGGAAAGTTTGAACTTTTCCCACCTGTATGTCCACTTGTAATATATTATTCCAAGCTGTATAACTATTTGGAATAGTTTTCCCAGCTGTAGGTCCGGTGGCAGAGAGTATTCCCAGCTGTAGGTCTCTTGGAAAGTTTGAACTTTTCCCACCTGTATGTCTACTTGTAATACATTATTCCAAGCTGTACAACTATTTGAAATAAATTATTACCAGCTGATCTGTTATTGAGAATTTAGACTATCAAATTTAAATATGTGAATTATTTGTAGTAAATTTACCGCTAGGAATTGTGTCAATAATTAATTGTAAATATATATTTTTTTAGTAATTAAGCAACAATATTACAACTAAAATTATAATATGCACTATCCTAACAGAAATCACACCATATTTTATTGAATTCTTTGCTTTATATAGCCATTGACAAGATTCGTAATGGTAACAAATTATTCAATTGACAAAACCAAACAAAATATATATAGAATCTCTGAAATAATTGTGATAAAAATATCACTTAAGAATTCTTTACACCAAATGTATGCCCATATATAATATTCCTAACTTTATATATTTTGTTCCAACTATAACTATCAAAAGTAAAATATTCCACTTTCAAACTCCTCTTATGACGTAAAATATCTTCATCACTTCATATGATTTTAACACCTTACTGTTAACCACCTGCAAAAGAAAAGATATTGATTACAATAGTCTTGAGATAAATATATACAAATCAATAACTTTTGCTTTAAGTAACATATAAAACATATGACAATTATAATAAAAGATGGTTGGTCGATTGTTGTAGAACAAGTACAAGCTGTTGCTTATGCGAATGAGAAAATTGTGTTGATTGACATGACTTGCATACACTTGATAAAATAAATTAATCATATGAAAGTGAGCTACTAATTCAAAGCACAATTAACATACACTTAAAATTTTAAAAATGAATAACATGTGGATTGTGTTGATAACACCTCACCTTTATAAAATTATTAAGTGTTTCCACTTAGTTTCAACTAATTCTCTTGTCCCTTTCACCTGTAAGTATTGTTTTATTAATAACAAAACAAAACAAATAAAAAAATAGTAACTAACCAAGTAAATAACAGGTTAGAATTATATATACCTACAACACGAGATGGACCACCACCTATTGTAGTATCATCTTGGATCTACAAGTAAAAGTTCATAGTTTGTTTACTTAGATGGTATTAGTAAGTAAATAAGAGTGATTATACTAGATAGAATGGATTACTTTTTCACGTGGCCATGCAATTGATCGTCCAAGCGCATCAGACATTTTTCTAACATTCCCATATGGACGTAACAATGGAGCATCTCTTTTCAACACATAGTTCACAACCACCTCACAACACTCAGGCCCAAGAGGTGTGTCACCAACTATTACACTTCGAGATGCCCTTTGAAGCGTACCCTTAGCAACAGGAATATATGGCCTCATAAAAGAAATCAAAATAACTTCCTTTCCTCCCTAAAGATCAAATAGAATTGCATATAAGCTCAATGATTACCTCAATAATGAGCATCCAAATTCAATAGAGTATAATTAACTGGCAACTATTACCTCCTCATGCCTATAGCGTGGTACATCATGTGTCTTACCAACTCTCCTTTGCATTATCTATACAAAAATTAAGGATAAGTTGATAGTATAAATATTGTTAGGTTAGGTACAACTTTGAGGTAAAATAATAAAATGTAAACTTACGTTTCGTGGAACCCTATTTTCACCTGCAGATCGATGACTCTATAGAACAACCATCACTTTCGTCTCCCGTGTCCTACAATAATTAGTACATAACATTTGAGCAATTTAATAAATAACCATATGTATATTATTGCTTAAATATTATAAAGAACACATATAAAAAAATCACCTATACATGACCCTTAGATCTCTGATTGTAATCATTATCTATATTTTGCCTAGCCTGTGAAGCAAGCATTTGCTTCAATTCTTCAATTTCTTTTTCCATCCGTGTCAATTGCTCTTTGTTTCCCACACTCTCACTCTCCATTTTATCTAGCCTCTCTATCAAAAGATTATTCTGATTTTGAAGTCTTATCCTTGCTGCATTAGCTATTTGAAGCTTAGTGGATGAATACTTTTGTACCCCTGGCATCTTTAAGTCTTGAGGAGTAGGGCCCAAACCAATAGCACGTACACGTGAGCGTTTTTCTTTTCCAAAGGCATGGTAAAATAGATCTCCTTCTGTTATGGTTTTTTTAGTGAGTTCTGGCTTGTTGGCACATGTCTCCGCAATTGTTTTCTGAAAATTAGATAAAGCTCATATTTATATATATATGTTTACATTTGATCGTTGATTATAAATACATGTAACCCTTCAATGACACTTACAATTATGTCTTCAGCTCCTTTTTCTGGAACTCCATTTTTATGGGTATGTGCTTTGATAAAAACTTCATGTCTAGCAGGCATATAACCCAGCTCTTTGGACTGCACTTCCATTAATATTGACAATTAGTTATCTAAAGAAAGTAGAAATAAATATTAAGACATTTAATACCATATCATGTGCAATCCGAGCAAGACTCTTGCTTCCAGCAGTATGTGTCATTGTCATTTTTGCATTATTTGCTTTTCCAATTTCACTTAGAGCCTATAAGATGAGAATATAATTAATTGCATAAAATATATTTAATTTGTAATTAAGAATCATTTATAAAGAAGTTTTACCTGACTTTTCGGAGCTCTCCAATGCTCTATAAGCCACATCCAATCTGTTTTAGGTACTCTAGAATCAATCTTCATAGAAAAAAGTTCCTCATCAGTTTTTGTTTCATCAAAATAATTCCTCTTTATTTCACATTTGAAATCTTTCCATTTCACTGCCACTTTTTGTAAAACCCAATCCTCAAGGTCATCATGAACATCAAAAAATTCCTACAAAATTATCAAGTTGTCAATGATTATATACTATTGTACTATACATGTCTATGGAATACATAGACCATGAGTCTACAAAACTTGTCACTAGTTACTATTTTTGATGATTTTAAATAACTATAAAGGAATGCTATCCAATTTATGAAGTAAAATTCAAAATGCAAGTAAAAAATAAAATATAGAATCAAACTCTCTCTTCATATTAGAATGACACATCTAATAATAAATTGCAAAGCTCCACATATATATTTTCACCCTTAATTAGAAGAAAAATTAGTCAGTGCTATGTATAGTAAGAGGAGCTATTGAAGCATATCTCAGTTCTATTAAAATATACATGTAAGGCTGAAATGAGAGTAAATTAATTTAGACTTTTTACTCTAAGTAGTATACAAATGTACCTTTACAGTAGCCCAAACAGATTCCTTTTTATCTGCATCAATTTCATTCCAGTCTTTATAGGAAAGTGGTATTCCTGATCTCACTATTGTAGAAATAAAGTTGGTTAATGGTGAAGCTTGATCACCAACTGGTTGATTATTCATATTATGGTCAACATGAATTTTTGGTTCATTCCTTCGCTTCCATATGTCATGCTTGGTAGTGGGTCCTCGTCCCTTCCTTTTATTTTTTTGACCTGGATGAGTTTGCTCTACACAAATATACAATTGAAAATAATAACCAATGATATAAAAAAGAGAGAAAAATAATGCAAAACTATACTTAAATATACCTATATTCAATGTTTCATCTTCATTATCACCAAGTTGTTGTTCTTCCATAGAAATGTCGTCAGGATCTTCATTTTCAATACGCTCATTGCTAGTGATATGCCTTTGACGTTGTGATGGATCTTGATGGGGAACTACAGGCTGATCATTGATGTGCTATGACATAATCAACATGCATCATATTGGGAGATAATTACAAAATAGTTCTTAGAAACAGAAATTAGCAACACATCAGATAAAACAAATAACCTTTTTAGTTCTTGTAGATGGTCTCAAGACATTTTCCCTCATTTCATTTCCAGGAAGCCGTATAGGCAAGCGCAATGCTCTCAATACCTCATTGTTTCTTTCAATGTTTGCTTGTCGTAACTCTTCATACTCACTCCGCATAACTCCATTATTTCTTCCTCTTGCGTTTTGCATCTTTACGGCTACAATAAAATTTTACAATATTAGACGAAAAAATAAAAGAACATAGACATAAACAACACATTCAATGAATAGCATCTTACTTCCCCATTTGAGGTGGAGATTTCTCAACAAGTATACCATCAATGTTTGTTCTAACACAATTATTGTTGCCATCTGGAAGATTTATTTCAGCACCAACATTCAACTCAGAGATTTCACTAACTTTGTCAGTTACCACTGTATTTTCAATTTCTTCCTCCGTAGACATGTCATAGAGGTCTCTTGGCCTTGACTCAATGACAACTTTCCAGTCTTTATCGATAGGATCCTCAACATAATAGACTTGAGTAGCTTGTGATGCTAAAATATATGGCTCATCTGATAATTTTTCCCCCGTATTAATTAAATGCTTGAAGTTCACTGTCGTAATCCCAAATTTATCTTTCTTAACCCATTTGTCCTTTCTGAGAACATCAACCCAATCACATTTGAAGAGAACAACATTACCCTTTCGACGATAATCTAACTCAAGTATCTCAGTTATGACACCATAGTATGTTATATCTCCTATTTGTGGATTTTGATCCTTTGAACTAGAAAAACTACAAGTTTTTGCAACAATAGCTACCCCACTACTCTGAACTGATCTGCCCTCATCATAAGATATTGTATGAAAATTGTATCCATTTATTGAATAACTGTTATATTTTGTTGCGACCATAAAAGGCTCACTTGCTAGTATCTGAATCTCTTCTCCTACATCTTCCCCAGTTGATAGTAACTCATTCACCTAGAAAAATTTATTTATACGATTAATACAAAAACATTGAAATATGTATTTAACTAAAATTGTTGTTTATGAACTTACATGCAATCTAAACCACTCATGAAATGTTGCATGATGTATACGCTCTCTCTCATGAATCCTTTGATGACCAATAGATGAAAGATACCCCAAATGTTTTCTGCAAATATTTTTTGAATGTAAGATATTATAAAATATATATTTGAACTAATTTAATAACATTTAATAAAAAATTAGCTAGAGAACATACATCAAATATGGCTCAATATGCTCATAACTAAATAAGACATATCTGTGAGCTTGAATCCATGTTTTATGGTCCAACGTAATAGTGCACTTGCCAGTCAAACCGCGACCTATGTTGTTCAAGTATGTCGTACCAGTTGACAAGGTATTGAATTGTGCATCATCATTTCGACTTGGCCGATTAAATCTAGTCTCACAACCATGCAAATAACGAGAGCAAAATGTCATACTCTCATCAAATATATAACCTTCCGCAATTGATCCTTCTGGGTGACTTCTAGTTCGAACATAGCTCTTCAACCTCATCAAAAATCTATAAAAGTTTTGAAATAATTAATTAATGAAAATATTAATAACAATCTAATGAAATTGAGCCTTCTACTATAGAATTAATATACCTTTCTATGGGATACATATTGCGGTACTGGACAGTGCTAGCAATCCTTGCCTCAATAGGAAGATGGACCATTAAATGCACCATAACATCAAAAAATGATGGCGGAAATATTTTTTCAAGAAGGCACAAGGTTTCAGAAATTTCAGACTCTAATCTCTCCATATCAGTTACATTGATTACAGGAGAAAATATTTTCTTGAAGAAGTTGCTTACACGAATCAATGCAATACTAACATTTTCTGGTAGTATCCTTCTAACAGCCAATGGAAGCAAGTGTTCTAAAAGAATATGACTGTCATGGCTTTTTAACCCAATTATCTTCTTATCATCAACATTTACATGACTTCGTATATCAGCTGCATATCCATCTGGAAATTTAACTCCTTTTAATACTTCACAAAACATTCTTTTTTCTGCAGAACTCAATGAGAAAGATGCAGGAGGTAAATAGAACTTGTCCCCTACTGAGATAGGATGCAGATCCTTCTTGATACCTAACAGTTGGAGGTCCAAGCGAGTGTTCAAATTGTCTTTTGATTTGCCATCAATATCCAAAAGTGTGTTAATTATATTATCACAAACATTTTTCTCGATATGCATCACATCAAGATTATGCCGCAACAAAATATCCTTCCAATAGGGCAATTGCACCCATATTGGTTGTTTTTTCCAAATACTTTTTGGTTCACCATCCTTACCCTTACACTTTCAGGATGGTCTTTTCCCTGTTGGATCCTTCCCAAAATCATTTTTTACATCTTTTGTTTGTTCTATAACATCATATCCAGAAAGAGAAACTGGGGTTTCCCTATACTCTTTGGTACCATCAAATGACTCACTATCATTTCTAAATTCATGACAAGAATGCAAGAATCGACGATGTCCCATGAAGCAATGTTTTTTACCATTTTTAAGACGAAGTGAGCAAGTATTTGCATGGCAAACAACACATCCAACCTCACCAGAAGTAACTTGTCCAGATACATATCCATATCCTGGATAATCAGTAATAGTCCAGAACAAGGCGGCACGCAACTGAAACCATTGACCAGATGATGCATCACGAGTTTTGACACCATGCCACATCGCTAACAAATCATCGATCAAAGGTTGAAGGTAGACGTCAATATCATTTCCAGGAGCTTTAGGACCAGGAATAAGCAGAGAGAGGATAAAATTTGGTTGCTTCATACAAATCCATGGTGGAAGGTTGTAGGGAATCAAGACAACAGGCCATATGCTATGTAATGAACTTAGGCTTCGGAAAGGATTAAAACCATCTGTTGCCAAACACAGCCTAATATTGCGACAGTCAGAACTGAAGTCTGGGTACCTGTGGTCGAAATCCTTCCAAGCGGGAGAATCAGCTGGATGGCGTATCAACCCATCTCTAGTGCGCCCTTCACTATGCCATCTCATATCAGCTGCTATCTTTGATGACATATACAGTCTCTGGAGCCTCTTTTTAAGTGGAAAATATCGAAGAACCTTTCTAGGAATTTTATGCGTTCGCTTCCCATCCGGGCTCTTCTTTTCTATCTTCCATCTGGAAGTTCCACATTTTGGGCATGAGTCTATATTTGCATGCTCTTTCCAAAATAGTATACAGTCATGTTCACATGCATCAATATTCTCATAACCCAACCCGAGACTTCTCACCATCTTCTTTGCATCATGGAAGTTTTTTGGCATTGTGGCATTCTTTGGAAATGCTTCCTTCAGTAAGTCTAATAACAAATCAAAGCTACTATTACTCCATCCACCTAGGAATTTTATGTGAAGGAACCTCACAATAAATTGTAGCTTTGTGAGTTTGCACCTAGGGTAGAGCTCTTGACTAGAATCACTTGCTAACCTATAGAATGTCTCAACATCTACATCTTGATCCTCCAAATCGGAACCATCACCACATATATCACCAACTTCTTGGTATCCACATCCTATGTCATGGATCATTTCAGTGATCTCATCTAGCTGCGGCTCACTATCCATATTAGGAACATTTTCTATATTAGATTTCTTGTTTGTCCTGTGCAATGATGTTTGTTCACCATGAAATATCCACTTGGTGTATCCTTCTAAAAACCCATCACAAATCAAGTGTTCATAAACAACTTCAGCTTCTCTTCAAACACTGTTCACACATTTTCTACAAGGGCAGAGAATTTCATTTGCTTTTGCAGAATTTGCAAAAGCAAACTCTATGAAGTCCTTTATGCCTTGGTTATATTCAGTTGAGTACCTACATTTAATTATCATTAGTTTCAATCAAAAGAATCACATAAAGTAGCATTGTATTTGATTTAGTGACTGAGTGTTTGTTTTCTACCTAGCCGCACTCATCCAACGCTTGTCCATAATAAATGCCAAAGACTTTAAAATCCTCGTAGTCTTTCCTTATTATATGGCTTACTGTAAGAATCAGCTAGTATATCTGAAATAAAATTAGCTAGTATCATTACTAGTTTAATACGGATTTTAGTCTGAAATGAGTTTATAAACAAGAACACAAATAGACGGGGGAGGGAAGGTTAACAAATACTTCCTATTTAGAAAGAAATAATAGCTTACTGCAAAAATTTCTCTCTCCAAAGTGATTTGAAATTACTAGGTTAATTTTAATAATAATCTCAGCTAACTACAAAAATTGGCTAGCAAAATACAATTTGATAAGGTAAGTATTGGCCCATCACACCATGTTATTGTTCATATAAGCAAGCAATAACATCATTCTATATAGTCATTCATTCATTGTTGAAATACTTCTTTTGATTCATAATATAAGTTTACTTCTTATTCACATGCGAATTAAGAGTATTGAATGAGAGAAAATAATCATAATAAATTAATGATGCCTCTATTATATAAAGTTTGGATGTGTGAGGAAAAAATGTAAATGGAGGCGTGAGAGGATACCATAGAGGATAAAGAAGTCAAACATGTACTAAATAATATATTGGAATTATAGTAAGGTTTATATTGTGAAATATAGAAAAATAAAAATAGTCTTAAATTGTGAAAAGAAAAGTGTATGACACAAAGGCATAATTACAACCTGCAAACAAAGATAAGTACTTAAATGGAAAAAATATAGATCTACCAGAAAAATTGAAAAATATGGGATTAGGGGTTAAAATTACTTTTCCAAAAACCATAAAAAATTCAAATTAAGACACACAATTGGTGAGACTTTCTTCCTACTTGTCCAATTTTTCTCACCAAAGTGAAAATAGAAACTCATTTGATATTTAACTTCTCCAATTAAGAGTCTAAAGACTTATATGATTAACATTGTATGCCAAAAAAAAATATACTATTGGTCCCTCTAAATCATTGATTTCCAAGTTAAATAATATTTCGAAAAAAATTAAATGCTAGTTTTAAAGAATTGATGTTCAAGACTTAGTTTGGTCAAGTTTTGGATTCAACTTCTATCATAGAGAAACTAAAGTCATATATGATATAACTCTACTGCGACATATACTAAAAACTAGAGTTCTGATAGTGTTTGACAAAAGACTATTATTTTGTTGTTTTAAATAAAATTTACATCTTATAATAGAAGGTAATTGTAGTTGTAATCAATGACATAGCCATATAAATAATTCTAACTTTATGAGTATTTGTAAACTTGAAGTTAGAGCTGTTCAAGCACATCAAATTCTTTAGTGTAAAAGTGGTTTCAGCTTCATGCAGAAGCACCAACACCACAATGGATCTAACCTGCGGATTCTGTAGGAGCATATATATGCACAAACACAATTACATAACTAGGAGTATTTCCATACATTTCACATTTGTACACCAAAATTATAAAAAATTTACTAATGTCTATCTAAAGAGATAGATACAGAATTGTTTAATAGTTATAACTATATAACATAAGACTACTATTTTTTTCTGTTTAGTGGATGCATTGTGTAACACCTATAAATTAAAGGGCATGCATGGCTTTTAGAACACAATGATTGACTCTGTCCAACCTTCTTGATATATAGAACTTTTTAAGGGTGATCAGTGATGGAAACTACTCAAAATATAGCATTATTAGTTTGCACATTATCCATGCTCAAATCCCTTGTTCTTTAGGACCATGTGCACCAACTAATATAGAATCCACTTTGTTGTTGATCATTGATCCTTGAGTCCTTGCACTTTATTATTTTGGTCAAAATAGTCCTGAACATTCATCCACCTATGCAACATGGGAATAGAAGAGCCTATTAACAAGAATTTGATCAATATAAGACTAGAAAGTACAGAAATTTGGTGTTACAATTTGAATTTGTAAATATCATATCTAAATCACTAGCTTTTGTTGATACTATATTACTCCAAATAAACTAAAATCTTTATACAATAACCAGTTACAAAAATTTGGAGTTACAATTTGAATCTCTAAATATCATATCTAAATCACTAGCTCATGCCAATGCTATATTACTCCAAATGAACTAAAAATTTGCACAATAATCACTAGTTAGTTCCCCTCTTTGACATACTTTTCAAAGAATCTATAGCACACAAACTCCTTGTTCATATACAAATAGCACAAACAAGAATCATATAGCAGCAAAAATAATAATAATATTACCTGATTGCAACTAATTTTTCCAAAGATGAAACCTGACAGGAACAATCTCTAAGTTGGAAGCCCAATCTATGAAATCTGAAATTATGCAAACAGAAAATAGATTGAAGAAACAACTTTTAAGGCAAAAAAATACAAATGCAATTTTATATGGGATTATTCATGGGATTTTTTGTCATAACAATCTAGATGGACAATATAAGACCATTTTCTAGCCACATGACAACTTTGCTATTGCTTGTTGAGTTTGTTGCCTTGCGTTGTTACAACTACAATAAAAAATTGTATCAGCTTTCTTTGGGTACTTCATCCCTAATCCTTATATTGATCTAGTTCATGCCATTCATCTACACTATTCAGTTCAAAAATTGTATCAGCTTTATTTCGGATGAGATGTTAATAGTGGCTTTCTTGGTTGTTTAAAACACTTGCTAAATATGGAAGGACTGATGCTTGGAGCTGTGCTGCTACTTTCAGGATCTTGCACTGGAGATTCTTGGCATGTTCACTGCAAGGGAAATGGGAAAAGTGTTCTTCACAAATAGCGGTTCAGAAGCAAATGACTCCCAGGTATGGTTGTTAACCGTACCATTCATTTTCTGCAGTTTAGCTAGTCATATTATCAAGAATGTAGTTCTTCCTGTTTGTGAAATTCAAATATGCAACTTCAATCTGATAATTGAAACTGTTTTGCATTGTGCCATAGAGGACTGGCTATTGCAAGAGCTTTCGAGCTTGTAGTACTGAAACATAAACAGTAGTGAGAATGATGTGTCTGTTGGAACTGATGAAACTCATGTGATGACCCCAGTGAATGTGGCAATGTCTTCTTCTGTTGTTCTTCCTATGAATGGGAAATCAGAGGAATCTTTTCCTGGTGTAACAAATGGTGTGAAGGACTTACATACATACATGCAGTTTAGACTATTTAAAAGGTAGCAAGTAATTGTGGTAAAATACTAAGCCTAATTTACATCTGTTTTTTTTTCCTCCAGCATGCAGCTGTGCCAAATCTTGATGAACACACATCATTCTTTGGTGTTTATGATGGCCATGGAGGTTGATCTGCACTCTCATTTTGCTATGAATGACAGATTTGAAGTCCTTCAATTGTTAGCATAATTGATCACTTCATGTATTCTTAAGTACTCATACCCCTCTAGCAAAATAAGGTCATTTATTTTGTCTAGAATGGCAGTATTCACACTTGGGAGAGATTTTTGTGTAGAATGTCAATATTTTATTTTTTGAGCAGGGTTTATGTTAGCATTTTTGTTGGCTGCTTAGTATATGCTTTCTTTTCCTACGAAGGGATATTGCACTACTGGTGTTTGATAATGTCCTTATGACTTTCTTTGATAAATTAACTGATACTTCTGATAATGAACTTTTATACTGTTGGAGTACTGTTGATTCATGTTTCCCTTTTTAGATGTAGAATTTATCATTGATCACCATACTTAGTTGCTTATTTTTCTTTCTCAGGAGATGTGGTACCATTGTTTTGTGCAAAGTATTTGCATACTCAAGTTCTCAAGTCTGAAGGCAGTACTGCTGATCTGCTTGCTACAGTGCAGAATGCATTTCTCAGGTTATTCATATGGCGGGAGTTAGCTGCTTTACGTGATAAAGGGAGCAGATTAAGTAGGATGCTTGAATGCTGGATTCGGTTTCCCAAGACTAATGTTCCTTCTAATCTTGTGGATGATTGGCCTTTTGAGGAGGTGACATCTCACTCCTGACTCCTGAATGTTACAACTGCATATTAGGTGCTGCTACAACTGCATAATCTGGATGATTGGATCTTTTTGTTGCCTCTTATTAGAGCATGCATAAGTTTTTGCCTACTTATAATTAGCCTTTGTGTTCTGTAAGATTTGCAAGTGTTTGTTATATACTTCTATTTGGAACTTTTTTCAGGGACCCCACTCTGATTTCATTGGGCCAACAGAAGAAGGAAGCACTGCATGTGTGGCTGTCATTAGGAATAATCAGATCATTGTTGGAAATGCTGGTGATTCTCGTTGTGTACTCTCAAATGTTCTTGTTGATACCTGATCAGCATGCTCTTTTATCATAACAAATTATTTCAAATGGTACTTAATTATTTTGTTTATTTCCACTTCATTCAAAGGCACATGAATTATCCAAGGATCACAAACCACATCTCGATCTTGAAAGAGAGAGAATTAGAAAAGAAGTATAATATTGATCTGTTCCAGGTTCTTCATTTGTGATGTATAATATTGATCTGTTCCAGGTTCTTCATTGTTGCTTCTTTTTGCATGCATGTATCAGAGGTGTTAAACAACATAAAATCATTTTCTAGAATATGTGCAAGAAATGGGGTGATTGAACCATTGTTAACGTATCGGTTGTATCAGAATTAGCATTACCACGCGGTGACTAAGACATTTTTTTTAATTGATAAAAGAAATTTGATCAGAATCAATATCGATGCACTAATTCCAGTCGTGATGTTTCAAAATATCAACGCACTATTTAACAGTTTCTAGTTATTTCGTAATTAAATTTAACTATTCTAAAAATATTTTGCATTACAATACTCTCACACACTCGTCTCATCCAAAACTTAATCAGACTCAATTCCCATTCTTCAGATGGGGTAATCTCACCACTAAAATAACCACATACAACCCATACAACCAACCAAACAGCATCTCCTTCATCCACCCACCAGAACCAGCTTCTGATACAGCCAACCAAACAAACTCAGCATTCATCCAGGATTCAGAAATTCAGCCAACCAAACAACATCTCTACTGCATCTCACAGCCTGTTTCATCCAACTTGTCTCACTGATACGAGCCAGGCTACCCTCGTACAGGGAACCAAACGCACCCTAGGATACAACAGGTGGGGAGCTTAGATTACAGAAACACAAATTTTTTTTTAAAGTATTTCTTGTTTGGTTTGTGCTTTGGAATGTTTTTTTTGGGTCCATTTTGATGTGAAATTTTTTTGCAGGTCAGGAGGATTACAACAACAGATTGATACCTCTTAGCTATAGGGGAGCTGATGTATTCATATTGTCCTTCTCTTTGGTCAGTAGGGCAAGCTATGAGAATGTTCTAAAGAAGGTACTAAGCAAGCTGATTCTTATTCTTTTTTTTTGGCTATGCTAAGAATAAGAGATTGTGATGCTAAATATTGCATTAGTATGCAACTTGTGGGCTTCCTAGGATCTCAGCATATGCTGAATAGTTCTTTTGACTTGTCCTTAGTTGTACATTGCAACAAGAGAGCTATTGATGGCAAATAGGCAAAAAGAGTGCTGAAAGACTGATCAATAGGTAGGATGCCTTGAACACATACCACTATATGTTGATATTAAAGTGCTATGATAAGATATCCTTCCATACAAGCATGACAACCTTCTAAAATGTTAATTAATTATCATATTGTTGGCTAAACAATGCTCCCAACCTGCAGAGTTACAGAGAGAAACTTGTCGATATTAGGGAGGAGATAATACGCAAGCGAAGAGCTAGTAAACTCCCAGGAGATACTGCATCCACTTTGAAAGCTTGGTGGCAAGCTCATTCTAAATGGCTATACCCTACTGTATGTGATAACATATTGATGCCATGATAATCTCTACTTATGGTATTTGGATGCTGTGCTCATAAGCAGTTCTTCCCTAACTCATTCAAGAAGACAAGGCTCGACTAGTGTAGGAAACAGGATTACAGCTAAAACAAATCAACAATTGTTAAATCAACCAGCGTAAACACAACTATCACAGCAATCCTTCCTCATCCTCTACTGAAAAAACAAGAGGAAAAGGTATCATCTAGCAAAATTTTGCTAAAATTCTTCTCTACAAGCTTGTCACATTTTCAGCAATGCAAGTGATGGCACCGCCGAGCAATCTTGGTAGAATGTGGTTGGAAAGAAACTAGCTGTAAATAATGCTTCCATGAAGAATGCCAATATATTTCTATGCTCCTGAGACAACACTCAGACAAAGAAGGATCAATTGGTGCTTTCACGAATTTGTGATGGGTAGACATTCAATCATTGGGCTTTCACGGATTTCTACTTACAACACAAACATATGCAGTCGATATAACCAATCTTATAAGATGATAAAATTAGAATAAAAAACTGTGCTGGATGACACCATGAGTTTAATAATGAAAAATGGCCAGAGCATGCCTTTGAATGGCTTATACTATTGAAGTGCTGATAGCTGTGTGTAGTAAAGTTATGTGTTGTATTTTTTTGATTTTCTCATAGATATCTGTTACACATTTCGGGCATCGGGCCATGGCGTTATAGTCTTATGAGTGTGTATTTAATTTGAGGCATCCCTATCATTTTGGATGGTAGGTAAGTTTTTCAATTCACTGGTAAATTTTTCAGTTCAGTAACTAAATTCAGAATCCAAGTCTCTTAAGTTGTGTGTTCAGTTTCCTGAAGCTAGATTGTTTGTTCCATTGAATGGTGAGTTCTTTCACTTCAGTGACTACTTTAGTTACTTTAGATGGATGTCAGGTTCTCACTTTATCGATAGTTTGTTCACATATCTTTGATCTTTACCTTACTAGAAGATGATTTCTTGTAGGCTCAACTTGAGCATTGTCATTTGGTTGTGTTGACTATTATCATGACTCTGCAGCAAAATAGGCCCTTGACTTCTCAGAATGTAGCTGATGCACTACAGAAGTTTAATCTTAAGAAAACTGCAATGCAGAAAGCACTGGATGCATTAGCTGACAGTGGACAGGTTTCCTTCAAGGAGTATGGCAAGCAGAAAATTTACTTTGCTCGGCAAGATCAATTCAAGATACCAAATGGCTCAGAACTTGAGGAGATGAAGAATGAAAATAGCATGCCACAGGAAGAACTCGCAGCTCAAAAGAAGGCAATTAGTGAGGTTGAAGCTGGTAAGTTTTCTGTACTCTGTACTCTGTAGTATATGGTCCTGTTATCTTTGAGTGTTGGCAATTTGATTGGAGCTTAGAAATATCTAAGTACAAATCCAATTATGCATAGGTACGAGCTCTGCAGTCAAACTTGACTCTGGAAGAAATTAATTCTAAGGAGGCTAAATTGCAAAGTGAAGTATGTTCCAAGGCCAGTCATTTATTTATAAATGTGTTCTTTTTAACCAATGTTGATGGTGGATATCATGTTCATGAAGGTCCCAGAAATGGAAGAAAAGCTGAAGAAATTGATGGTGGAGTAATCTTGGTAAAACGTGAGGACAATAAGGTTATCGAAGAGACATTTACTGAGAAATTTAACCAGTGGAGAAAGCGGAAGAGGATCACACACCTTTGCTTGCCAGAAGTAGCCGTCGGGCGTGACGCGGCTCTAGAACAGGACCACCACTGCCCGCGAGTTGCTGTGGCCCCGCCCGCGAGTTGCCGTGGCGCCAGCCCTCGCCCCCTCTGCCCCTCTACCGCACTGGACCTCACTGGCCCCTTTGCCGCACTTGGCCGCCGGCCTCGACCCCTCACCAAGCCAATCTGTCGCGTCGTGCCCGATCTGCAAATCTACCGCACCGCCTCCTCCCTCCGCCAAAGGCCACCTCCCTCCGCCGCAGGCTGCTGCCGCTCCGCCTCCTCCCTCCGCTACAGGCTGCTGCCGCTAGGAAATTGAGGTGGAGGTGCGGTGGGGATTGGTGGGGGTGCGGAATTGGCGGAGGATTAGTGGTGGAGAGGTGGGGGTGTCGGCGGCTGTGGGGGAGAGGCGCAGCGAGGGGATTTAGGTGGGGGTGTCGGCGGCTGTGGGGGAGAGGCGCAGCGAGGGGATTTAGGTGGGGTGTCGGCCGGCCGTGAGGAGGGTTTATATTTGGCTGAAAAAAATCTCCCGAAATATTTTCTGTTATTTTTTCCTCTGGAAATTTTCTCTCTCAAAATAATATATCTGCTATTGTTGTGCTAAAAATTTTCAATCTCAAAATAATATATCTGTTTTTGTTGTGATGAAAATTTTCAGTTTTGCCAAAAAAATATATTATTTATTCCTAGCGGTAGATCTGTTAAAAATGATAATTTTTCCCAACTGACACATCGCTGAAAAATCAAAATTTTATTTTCACCTGTACGACTGGTGGTAAAAAAAAGATTTTTCCAGCATAAAAAACATTGCCAGCTGTTTCACAGATCCTATATATTTTTTTCCAAACTGATCTACAGCTTGCTATATATTACTTATTTCTAGCAGTAAATCTACTAAAAATAATAACTTTTCCCAGCTGACACATCGGTGAAAAATCAAAATTATATTTTCATCTGCAGGACTGCTGAGAAAAAAGTTTTTCCCAGCAGTTTTACAGCTTGTGCTGGCCTACCGTGTTGTAGTGATGTTAATTGTTGAATGGTCACATGTGAGAAAAGTATATTCAAAACCCTTTTTGTGAAGGAAAATGTGATTGGAATCGATAGTGAGGATGGTTTGATTGGATGGTGCTGTGTGCGCATTTGGAATGTGAAAGACTCCTCACTAGAGATTCATAAGGACTAGAACCTTGTGTTGTGCTTCTATGCGGCATGAAAAAAGTACCAACCACTTGCCTGTTTATGGGACGGGCGCAACTTAGTAGCTTTCTTTAGTATTAGCTCTTCCCTGCAATGGTTGTCGATCCAGTGTCTTGCGAGAACTGGTGGGCCGCAGAAGGCCATGAGTGATGTGAGTTCAGAAAAATCATGAGAGGCTATGTGTCTTGCGAGAACGAAGACGCCCTATGCCAGCTGGGAAAGAACGAAGACGCCCTATGCCAGATTAAGTCGTGCGCGACTGTAATCAAGAGAGGCTATGTGTCTTGTGAGAACATAGACCCAGGCTAGGAAGTAAGGCAGTGGGGAGGACCCACAACGGTACTTGAGACTTGACTGTCTATTTACCGGGCAGGGAATAGTTAATGCTAGGACTGTAAACTATTGTGTCATCTCGGCCTTGTCACATGCGTAAGAGTCGCATGGAGAGGTACCGACTTGAAAGCCGAATGATCGGTGGATTAAGGTGGTACACCTTTGCAAAGTTTAAAAAGTATTGGATACTCTGAGCTCCCACGTTATGGAGTCTGCGCGCTGTGGATTCTATTCACGTCGATGTAGCACAAGTAGCTTTTGGAAAGTTTTCACAAAATCAGAATAAAGTGGTGACTCATGAAAGACCGCCACACACAATATTTTCTGAGAATTTAGCTTAGGGTTTCAAAAGCACCGCTTTCGAAAATAAAGATCTTTTCTTCAAAACCAAGTGTGAAAATCTATCCTATATACATACACAAAGCCAAAGAGCTATTGTTTGAGAAATTTCCCCCTCATCTATATATACTTGCATTCTTATTTGGGACTTGTTGAGCACCATGTGGACAATGTGCTCACCCTTGCTTTTACAAACAAATTTAGAAGAGGGATTCGTCGACCCTGAATCTTACGGTCTTGAACCCAATGTGGAACAAGAAGAAGAAACTGAAGACCAAACTTGTTAAAGGGTTATGTACCAAGGTGGAGTCAGATGTGGAAAAGGCCCGTACAACACCGCTGCTGCAGAAGAAGAAGACTGATGAAGTCCTTTTGCTTATTATTGTTGTTTCATTTTGTGCCGACCTTTGTGTCGAAAACTCCTTAATTTGTATCAACATTTAAATGCGTCATTTTGGCGCTAAGTTATTGTAATGTTGGTCCTTGTGATCAGCACTTGTTTTTAATTACTCGCATTTTTATATAATGCATCTTGTTGTTGTGAGCTGCAATGTACCTTTTCTGAGTGCAACCCACCTGGGCGGTTGCCACCGGATTCCTCAAATGAGGGTCCCACAGAATCTGGTATCAGAGCAAAAGGCTTGACTGTAGGTCGTAACCCTTAGATAGACTTTGGCTTCCCTAGAAGAAAAGTTCGCTAGTTCCTTGTCAAAAATTTGTTTACGAAAACCTATTTTCCTTAAGAAAAATGTTATTTTTGATTTTTGGGAAAAGGCTTTAGACTTCTCTTTAAGCTCATAGATGCCTTTCGTTCTGTCTTCAGATGGCTTCCGACAAGAGATACCTTCACGGAAACGAGCTCGGATCGTGGGCACTGTTGCTGTGGATGATGCTGCAATTTCTTGGAGCACGGGACAGTCAGAGGCCAGTATATTGTGTCTGGTAGGATGAGATCAACGGACGACCCATTGGTTGTCGGGCTTCAGTGATTGTCTATGAGATACCCGAGCACAGGAGAGGCTCAGTAAGACGTCAAGCCCGCAGAGAAGAAGAAGAAGATGCCATCTTAGATGCTGCCCGTCGTGCCGTAGGTACCGTCCGGCAGTTGTACAGCGACTACCTTTCAGATTCCCCCTACCGCTTCGTGCCTTACCAGGTCCCCGGATCAGAGCACCGAGTTGTTCTTCCATCCAGCGACCGGGAGGACGCTATTCTGACTAAGACTCGAGACGTCGTTCGTGCTTCGGAGATCGGATACACCCGCCTACTTCGAGACTACGAGCGTGTTCGCGATGATCGCCACTACCTTAAGGGCATGCTTATTAGGGCTCGTGCGAGTCTCCAAGAAAAGGAAAGACAAATTCAAGACTTGGCTGAATCAAGTGGAGAGAAGGACCTCGAAGCTGCAGAGTCAGTAACCAAGAAGAGTCGCCCAAAGCTGAAGATCACCGCTCGCAAGAAGGTAGGAAACTTGAAGGAGTATCTCAGCGGTTTCATGCCTGCGTCGCGTGGCATAGTCATCAACAGTGAGACGATCGAGCTTCCCTGCACTGCAAAGAAGGAGAAGACCCCTGAGGGAAAAGGGAAGGAGATTGTCAACATCGACGACGACAGGGAAGATGATCCGATGGATGCAGATGACGATGAGGAGGAGGATCCCGAGGAGGTAAAGCCTTGTGATTCTTCTGATGATGCTGAGGAGTGACTGCAGACTTCCTTCGATTCGACCTTTTGTGCCTAACCCAGCAGACGCTAGATTTCCTTTTGTTGTAGTAGTTGTTTTAGTATGGTTGATGTATACTGGATGTTAGATGAGCTTTGTAAGCCGATGAGGCTAGAAGCTTTGTATCTTTTGAAAAGCTGATTTATGAAAAAGTCATTTTGCATATCCTTATTCTTACTTCTTGAGTTAATGCCAGCATTTTGCTAGCACCTGTGTGTATGGTTCTTTCCGAATCAATGTCTTTATTCTTAACCTCCTGTTTGAGTAGGATGGTTAACACACGTGCGAGACCCCAAGAAGGAGAGCTAGAGGGAAACCTTAGCAATGCAAGGGCTACACCCGGAACGAGAAGCCGCACCAACCCAGACAGACCAGGATCTTCGACGATGCCGCAAGGAGGCGACATCAATGATGTACTGCTATGGATGGAGCGAAACCGACAGGAATCAGCAACTGTACAAAACCAAATTTTGGGACAGTTGATGCAACATATCGCATCTGGACAAGCTGAAGGATCCGCAACGGGTGCAAAGTTAACTGACTTTCAGAAGACACGGCCCCCGACCTTTTCGAGTACAGAAGACCCTATAGTAGCAGACGATTGGTTAAGAGACGTGGAGAGGAAATTGAATACTGTTAGGTGCAGCGACGAAGAGAAGCTTCTGTATGGATCAAATCAATTAGCTGGACCCGCTGCTGCTTGGTGGGAGAATTACCAGACCGTACATTCCAACAGAGATTCGATCACCTGGAACGAGTTCAAGGAGGAATTCCGTAGATACCACGTCCCAAAAGGCGTTGTGATCCGGGAGGATTCTGGTCGCACTAGGCTCGCCTTGGTTTTCGCACTAGGCTCGCCCAGATTCTAATATGCGGAATAACGGGATCTTACTCAGAAATGCCGAAACCCAAAGTAATTGCACAACTCTTTATTTCAAAGAGGGCTTTACACGTCGAACGCTAGACACACTTGCCTACGTCGAAGGAACTATATGTGTCTAAAACTCAAATAAGTCATATGACTTTTCGATTGAATTCGATGATCTAAACTAGACCTATTACAAAGTATTTATAGTCCAATCGTATGAGTACATATCAGACTTAGAGACCTAAACGTATTAGACTCATATAACTAATCCTAAACAGATAAGCTTAGTTATACACATTCGGATCGGATTACAATTCTGAACAGGGAACGAATTCCTTTTCCTGGTCGCGAACTAGTCCATGGTCGCGGACTCATCCAGGTCGCGAATCCTTATGCGATCAGGACTTGGTCGCGAAGCCACATGCGATCAGGACTTGGTCGCGAAGCCGCATGCGATCAGGACTTGGAGATCCTCCTGGATCATGACTCCCTTGTTGAGAAGGAGCCAACCCCTGTTGCGACCTCTCGATCAAACTGGAGATGTGGAAATTGGGCTTGTCCATCTTCTTTGTGTACCACTTTGCCGCACGTGCTCGTTGATCTTTCCGACCGATTCGAAAAGTCTCCTTGGTGCCACTGCGGGTGGTAGTCACCTTCTTTTCCAGAATCACATCTTCACGTAGAGGTTTATCTCGTTGATAGACCAAGTCTTCAACAAATTGTACTATGGTATCTGGCTCATCATCCAGCATTGAAGGCTCGAAGAGTTTGAATCCTTCCCAAGGTCGCAAACCTTTCCAAAGTCGCAAACCTTTTCGTGGTCGCAAATCCGTTGCGAACTCGACCTGAGATCCTCCCGGATCATGACTCCTCTGTTGAGAAGGAGCCAACTCCCGTTGGTGACCAACTGTGAAGTTGTAGAGAACGACTGGGAGTTTTTGAACGAACACACGATGAGAAATGCTACAATCGTCGGATCGAATGTATGGATAGGCGCTCATAGAGCTTGGCACCTCCGTCATGGATTGTGGCCTTGGCCACTCGCGGATAGCCTTCCCCTTGTTGAGGTTAATACCATCACCGATCCCAAAGCTAGGATTGCGAAGTTTGAATAGTGGCGCCGTAGAGACAAGTTGCATGTCGTTTTCAACTAGTCGTTGTGGTGATCGACGATATACCTCTGCGAACAGCACGTTGTTTTCCACAGGTAAGCTCGCCAAACAACCATCATTTTCTATACTCGATGTATCACAATCCCCTTGGCTAACTGGACGCATCACGCTCAGCACACACTTTGAGCATGCATTGACAATCCGTTTTGCCAGATTTGCTGTCAACAAGTCCTTGGTGTCAACGTGGTTGTTTTTGCTGATGATAAATTTCGTCCCATCCTTTGTGAGGTCGTAGTCTTGAGCTCTTCGGTGGTAATGGGCGTCACGATCGTACAAGAACGGACTTCCAAAAATCACTTGGCAAATATCGATGGGGATGACATCGCATTGAACCTCGTCGATGTAACGAGCAGATATTGCAAACTTTAGAGTACATTGACTCTTTATTTGCTGATTCACGTCAGAAGTGAACCATCCTAGAGGATACGGTCGAGGATGTTGAGTCGTCTGCAAACCAAGTCGTCGAACCAGCCCGGAGGAGACCAAATTCTTTTGGCTTCCGGGATCGAAGATGGCTGCGACCACCTCGTGCTTCACCTGTATGTTAACAGTGAACAATTCCTCTGTCGGGTTGTGGTCAGTTGATGAACCCGAACCTTTCTCCGTTGGCATTGCCATTAGAGACAAGGTCGTGTCCGCCTTTTCAACCGAATCCAACTGGATAATTTCCTCTGCGAGCGGAATAGAAGTAACCATAGCTGTTCGTGTGCTTGGTTCATCCCTCCTTTTTCTTTCTGGTCGCAGTTCAGGATGAAGTTTATAACACTTCTCTTTTGTGTGCCCAGTAACTTGACAATGCTCACAAGTATTACCCATATCGTGGGTACCCTCTCCGGAGCTCGTCGTGGTTGAAGTCTCCCTCAAGTTCTTGTCGTTGCGGGTCTTATTTTTCTTCTCAATCGCCAAAGCAGTCGTATTCGCGGTCGAGATGTCTTGGACGCCGAACAGACTTAGCTCAGTACTGATCGATTTCTGAAGTCCAGATGTGTACTTCCGAAATACCTGAGGGTCAGATAGTGAGATGCCAATGACCATTGCTTGTCGCCGAAACTCTGTCGTATAGTGTTGGACGGTCTAGTCGCGCTGTTGGTACAATCTGTGCCAACGCTCCCATCTCACCTCAAGGTAACCCATCAGATAGAATTCTTGTCGCAGAAGTCGTTTGAATTCACCCCACGCAAGGTCGTCAGCTTCACCACTGGCGACAAGGGCCTTCCACCATGTCTTGGCCTGGTCCTTCATCTTCAAAGGTGCAAATTTAACCTTTTGAGCGCTACTGAACCCTTTCAGGTCAAAGTAGGTCTCAATTTGATCTATCCAAGAATCCAGCTTCTCGGCATCGATCACCCCATCATATATGGGTATATCAATCTTAGCGTCAACGTTAAAAGATCCGATAGCTAAAGAGGTGTTGGCGAGGTCGTCGGTCTTGTGGTTGCCTTCGTCTTCATCTTCGTCTGCCCTGCGCAAGTCTTCACCAGTCTTCGCACCCATACCCTTCCCTACTTCAGGAGGTACAATCATGGCCTCCTGCTTAATCCAAGCAAGCACGGTTTCCATGTCGGTGCAGAGCATAGCCACTTGTTCGGCTAGGTTAGCTTGAACGGAGGTATCGCCAGACATTGTCGGAGACGCGGCTGTAGGAACCGTCAATTGATCGCCTGGAGTTTCGCCGGAGGTTTTGTAACCCTAGCGAGTCTTCACCATCCACAGGATAGGAAAGTTGCTCTGATACCAACTTGATCCGTTTGAGACCTAGCCTTGGTTTTCGCATTAGGCTCGCCCAGATTCTAATATGCGGAATAACGGGATCTTACTCGGAAATACCGAAACCCAAAGTAATTGCACAACTCTTTATTTCAAAGGGGGCTTTACACGTCGAACGTTAGGCACACTTGCCTACGTCGAAGGAACTATAACTGTCTAAAACTCAAATAAGTTCTATGACTCTTCGATTGAATTCGATGATCTAAACTAGACCTATTACAAGGTATTTATAGTCCAATCGTATGAGTACGTATCAGACTTAGAGACCTAAACATATTAGACTCATATAACTAATCCTAAACAGATAAGCTTAGTTATACACATTCGGATCGGATTACATGTCGCGCCCCGAGACTGAGACAACGACTACTCCTGTAGAGACCTAGCTCGCTGCAGCTAGTCCCATACCACAAACCTTTGACTTCCCAGGATGAGTCAAACACAGGAGTATATTACATTGCAACAGAGTACTCACAAAATATTAAGCAGTGTGGCCTGCTGGCCTTAATATTACATAAAGAGGATTACAATGCCTACAAGGCATTCAGGGTTTAGCAAAATATTTAACTACGCAGAAGAAGATAGGTGACCCTCCCGCAAAAGAAGTTGACGGCAGAACAACACACTTCAGGGCTCTGGCGGAACTGATTCTCCTCCTTCTGGATCCACGTAATACTCCGTGCCATCATCTTGATCAAAGTAGGCTCCATCTATTGAGTTGAATGTTGCAAGGGTGAGCACTTACGTACTCAGCAAGTCATAGGTAAGAGTAAGTACATATAGTAGTGATGATATGAACCTAGACTAGTCAAGAATTATGGATATTTGTAAAATAGTCTTTTCCTTTCTCATCTCATCTTATGGCAGCACTTTTCATAATATAACATCATCAATCATGTTCACTAGATTATAGCACTACCGCGACACGTCGACACACGACAGCCCACGGCAGCACTCCTTATCATGACAACACATGTCATTTGGGTAATCTTGATTTAAACATATTTTATTTAGAAAATAGTACTTGTGTCACACCCCGTGGATTTAATCCACCGCAGCAGACTCCTATAAACCCGGGAGCTCGGAGTATTCGAATACGTTTTTAACTCTGCAGAGAGGTACCAATTTACCCGCAAGATATTCCACTTTCAAACCTTTCCTATCATAACAAAATGATTGGACCCCTGACTCACTTCATACTGTGAGCGGCAAGGTGGAAATAACAAGAACTTTTGTTATGTTTTACTCACAATTCACCCCCGACCCTGTGGCTCTCAGCGAGGCACAGTTGTGGCAGGTTGTATCCAAACCTCCACCCCTTTGCTTATTCCCATTACTGGGTCAGCGTGCTTGATCACCTTCAGTGATATGTGTGGGAGCCGCGCTCCGTGTTTATCATGCATCACTACACATCTCATGCAGGGGTTTCATGTGCGATCCACATAATTACTTGTTCAGGCCTGTCCCATACCAGGCTTGCGGTTAGCACGTTGTTCATGCCACTAGACGCACAACACAAGGTTCTAGTCCTTATATGCCAATGACCAGACCATCCACAACCCTGCACCTTCAGTGCCTGCATTCCTTTGCAGTCTAGCACCTCCAGTGCTACAGCCATCCATACCATTTTTCTGATCACGGCTAGGGGTTTTATTTCATGAATATAAGTATATAAATACATATAATAGTTCATGGCTCAAAACTTGTTTATTTCACATTTTATAGATAATCAGTCTAGTACTGCCAATTGATAAATCAACCATTCTCAATCTTTCACATGCAATATTGCCTATATTCAAGGTTATGTTTTAGCAACATTTAAAATATAGGTTCAAGATGAACAAGGATATGACTTGCCTTCCGCGTCGTAAGATACAGCAGTTGACGTCGGATCCGCAATGAAGTCCTCGAACTCAGGCTCTTGATCTGCTCTCCAATCAAACAAACAACCAATAATCATAATCTTTCCCATACATTATTATACTTTATGCAAAGATGCAAAGATGAAGTCTTGATGATTCTGAAATGATTGGGTTTAGAGGCTGATTAGGGTTAAGTTAAGGAAACCAATGTTAAGATTAGCTGTCAAAGGTTTACAAGGTTGCAAATGTCTCAAAATATCAGAATGATATCAAGGTTGCGACTGGTTCGCTCAAAAACAGCGAACGTCTTTAGGTCGACATTCGGTTCAAAGCATCGACATAGGGTTGATGAATGATAGAGGGGTTATCTCAACTTGTGGTAGTAGAATAAAATGTAGATCACAACTCTACAAATTTAGTGGACAAAGTGGTTTTCAATTTACACAACCAGAAGTGGGTAAACAAGGCCAATGCCATTGGCTGGCATAGCCTGGCATTAATCTTGACATGGCCAGAAATTAGGGCTTAGCATAACTTTTGATCTAGGGCCCCAAATGATGCACCACTTTGTCTGGGAGGTAGGCATTGATAACAGGAATAAATCATTCAATAGGATCTAGGGCTGAAAATGGCTGGAAAGCAAGAAATTTGATGATGAACAGAGATGAACTGGTTGCACTGGAGCAGTTCTGGACAAGATCTTGGCATGGCTGTAACTTCTAATCTAGGCCGATCTAGGTGTCGGGCTAGAAGACAAAAATACTCAGGAGACTAGGGCACATCTAAATGACAAGGTTTCGAGGGCTGAAATGGCCGGGATCACTTTTCCGATCATCGTCGCCGGAGAAGAGACACTGCCAGTTGGGGGTTTCTGCTACAGGCCGAGAGAACTAAATTCCTTGCTTGGAGAGTATCTAGGAGGTATAGGGAAGCTTCTGGTAACATCAAATTGACCGGAGGATCACTGGAGAAGCCTGGCGACGATCGCCGGTTTTCTGGTGAAACTCGGTTTAGGGAAAAGGTTCGATTCTTGCTAAATTTCGAAATCCAACTTCACAGGCTTGCTTGATTTGGCTCACTGATCAATTTACTTCACAGGTTCGAGGGCTAATTCGGGGTAAATTGGCCAGCATTGCCGGAACAGGGCATCTTCGACTTTCAGCCATTTCCGGCGATCATCGGCGTTAGAGTCCACCGGAGAACAATTAAATGCTATCACACAGAGAGGATGAGTAGGGGAACTCACTGATGTTGTTAATTTGGCAGGAAATTAAGTGTAGAGCGCTGGCACCGTGAGCCTCCTCGACGGCTCGCCGGAGAAGAAAACGAAAACAGCAAATTCTGGAACTTGGCTGGTTTCTGGTGATGTGTGGAGAAGCTGCTGCACACAGTAGGGTTTAAATAGGCCAGGCGAAGATGACGAAGGGGAACAACGAAGTGATTGACTGCTGGTGATGAGGTTGCTTGCATGCTGGACATCAGCGGCGAAGACACAGCGAAGAACGGTGATGCGACGGCGACAAGCCTTCAGCTGATCACAATGTCGCTTCATCGGGACCTGGCGAAGCTTGTAGCAAGCGGTGGTGACAAGTACTGGCGCGGCGAGGCTACGTGGCGATGGATTGCTGACAAAGTTGCTGCTGATCGCGCGCGGGAGCAAACGCTGGTCGTCGACGTAGCAACGACGCTGCCACGGTGACGGCTGAGGCAAGGACACGTGCGTACTGGCATGCACGGTCACAAGTGCGGCGAAGCTTGGCCGGCGGCGAACGTGCATGGCGCAAGAACCCACGGCGAGTCCTGGTCGCGTACAGCAAACGGCCTGGTCGAATGCTGCTGTTGACCTGGTCGAAAATGGATTCATTTGCAATTTCAATTCTTTGAGTTTTGGACTAATCTGTAAATCTAATGATTCGGAAGGTCTGTTCTGAATTTGATTCTGCTATTTTGGCAATCTTTATTCCACAGATGATTTGGCAAGGATTGAAAATAAAATTTGGCACATTTGGATAGCTTTTGATACAAACTGAAAATAGGGTAATTTAGGGTAAATTAGATTTGAGTTTTGTCGATTTCGAATTCTGGCATTTAGGGTTCGATTTTGATATCTGCACAGAAGAGAAACTTGTGGCAAATAGCAATTAGGAAAGATCTGCTGAAGAAATTCTGAATTTAGAGTTAATCTGGAGATTTTAGTCTTTTTAGGTTTTCAGATATCAGATAAGGACTAATTTGCGATAAGTCTTGGACTGATTTGTGAAAAAGGTTTAGATGATGAAATATGGTTGTCAACTTTTTATATTAAGGTATTGACATACCCATGATCATATTCCAGAAATAATCTGGTCTGAACTTGGTCAAGATTCGGATTAAATCTGGATTCTGAAACTTAGGGTATTTAAGTAATATAAGGTATTTCTGTTTTCGAAAACAGAAAGAGTTGATAATTCTGGGAGTTAGGGATAGAATTGGATCTAGGTTCTGAAGACTTTTAAGTTCAGAGTAACTGATAGATCACATCTGAACAATCTGATCTTAATTTGAGATCATAGGATAGATTTTGGAGATTTTAGGGCTTGAGATAGAAACTAATCTGACTAATACTACAGATACATGCATGCGTGCCATTTGTGAAAAAGGAAATTTTCACCCCTAACTCAGGGTGTTACATTACAATTCCGAACAGGGAACGAATTCCTTTTCCTGGTCACGGACCAATCCATGGTCGCGGACTCATCCAGGTCGCGAATCCTTATGCGATCAGGACTTGGTTGCGAAGCCACATGCGATCAGGACTTGGTCGCGAAGCCGCATGCGATCAGGACTTGGAGATCCTCCCGGATCACGTTGTCCAAGCGAAACGCCGAGAGTTCGTGAATCTGCAACAAGGGAACAAGACCGTCAAATAGTACCTGTATGAATTCATTCAGCTGTCAAGGTATGCCCCTGAAGATATTGCAACAGAGGAAAGGAAGATCGACAGGTTTTACGAGGGACAACAAAACTCCTTGCAATACCAGCTATCATCTGATGAATTTACGGACTTCCACGTCCTGATAAACCGGCTGCTTAAGATGGAGGAGAAAAGGGGAATAATTGAAGAAGACCGAAAGAGGAAGGCTTTGCCCAACTCTTACCAAGGAAGTGCTAGTCGAGAGAGACCAATGCCTACTTACCGACCAGCCTTCAGACCGCCTCAAAGCCCCCAAAGGCCTGCGCCTACTGCAATAGCACAATGTACCGGATGTAGAGGAAACCACTTCTTGAAGGATTGTCCCCTGAAGAATGAAGAATACTTTCACTGTGGAAGAAAGGGACATCGCAGGAACACTTGTCCGCTACAACACTGTAACACCCTGAGTTAGGGGTGAAAATTTCCTTTTTCATCAATGGCATGCATGCATGTATTTGTAGTATTAGCCAGATCAGTATCTATCCTAAGCCCTAAAATCTCCAAAATCTATCCTGTGACCTCAAATCAAGATCAGATTGTTCAGATGTGATCTATTAGTTATCCTGAATCTAAAAGCCTTCAAAACCCAGATCCAATTCTATCTCTAACTCCCAGAATTATCAACTTCTTCTATTTTCGAAAACAGAAATACCTTATATTACCCAAATACCCTAAGTTTCAGAAATACAGATTTAATCCGAATCTTGACCAAGTTCAGACTAGATTATTCCTGGAATATAATCATGGGTATGTCAATACCTTAATCTAAAAAGTTGACAGCCAGATTTCACCATCTAGACTCTTTCACAAATCAGTCCAAGAGTTATCGCAAATTAGTCCTTATCTGATATCTGAAAACCCAAAAAGGCTAGAATCTCCAGATTAACTTCAAACTCAAAATCTCTTCGGCAAATCTTCTCAAAATGCTATTTGCCACAAGTTTCTCTTCTGTGCAGATATCAAAATCGAACCATAAATGCCAGAATTCGAAATCGACAAAACTTAAATCTTATTTTACCCTAAATTACCCTATGTTCAGTTCGTATCGAAAACTATTCAAATGTGTCAAATCTTATCAATTACCTTTGCCAAATATCCTGTTAAAAATAATCTACCAGATTAGTGAAATCAATTTCAGTTTAAACCTTCCAAATCTTCAGATTTGCATTTCAGTCCAAATCAAGAAAACAATTATTGCAATCAGGCCCCTAATTCGACCAGGACAGCAGCAAGCTTTCGACCAGGCCGTTTACTGTGCGCACGACCAGGGCTCGCCGTGGTTTCCTTGCGCCGTGGTTGCTTGCCGCCGGTGAAGCTTCGCCTGCAACTTGATCGTGCATGCCAGTGCGCACGTGTCCTCGCTCCAGCTGATGCCGTGGCAAGGCCGCTGCTACGTCGACGACCAGCGCTTGCTCTCGCGCGCGATCAACGGCTTTTGTCAGCAATCCATCGCCACGTAGCCTCGCCGCGCCAGTACTTGTCGCCACCGCTTGCTACAAGCTTTGCCAGGTCCCGATGAGGCGACATTGCGATCAGCTGAAAGCTTGTCGCCGTCGCATCATCGCTCTTACTGTTTCTTCGCCGCTATTGCTCCTGCACGCAACCAGTCAAGTCACCGGCTGCCAATTACTTCGCTGTCCCCTCTTCGCAAGCCTCGCCTGTCTATTTAAACCCCACTGTGTGCAGCAGCTTCTCCATACTTCACCAGAAACCAGCTAAATTCCAACTCTCGCTGTTTCAGTCATCTTCTCCGGCGAGCCGTCGAGGAAGCTCACGGTGCCAGCTCACTTCACTGCATCTCGTGACAAATTGAAGCTAGCAGTGAGTACCTCTCGTCCTCCTGATTGTACTGTAGCATCTAATTGCTCTCCGGTGGACTCTAACGCCGGTGATCGCCGGAAATGGCTGAAATTCGAAGAATGCCCTGTTCCGGCAATGTAGCTCGAATTACTCCAAATTAGCTCTCGTATCTGTAATCAAAATTGATCAGTAAGCTAAATCAAGCATGCTTGTGAACTTAGAACAATCAATTGAGCCCAATTTGAAGCTATCCCCGATTCTGAAATTTATCAGTTGCTGGCTCTCGTCGCCAAGCCACACCGGCGAACCTCCGGCCAAATTGACGTCGCCAGTAGCTTACTCATACCCTTCTATCACTCCTAGAGCAAGGAATCGAGTTCAATCGGCTTGTGTTGAAAATGCCCAAATCCAGTGTTTCTTCTCCGGCGCCGATCACCGGAAAGCTTGTTCCAGCCATTTCAGCCCTCGAAACCTTGTCATTTAGATGTGCCTTAGCCTCCTGAGCATTTTTGTCTTCTAGCCCGACACCTAGATTGTCCTAGATTGGAAGATACAGCTTTGCCAAGTTTTTGTCCAGAACTGCTCCAGTGCAGCCAGTTCATCAATGTTCATCATCAAATTTCTTGCTTTCCAGCCATTTCTTGCCCTAGATCCTGTTGACTTAATTGTTCCTGTTACTCAAGCCTACCTCCCAGACAAAGTGGTGCATCATTTGGAGCTCCATATCAAAAGTTATGCTAAGCCCTAGTTTTTGGCATTGTCAGCTCTATGCCAGAGCATGTCAGCCAGTGGCATTGACCTTGTTTACCCACTTCTGGTTGTGTAATTTGAAATCCACTTCGTCCACTGAATTTGTAGAGTTGTGATCTACATTTTCTTCTACTACCACAACTTGAGATGAGCATCCTAGCTTTTCTTAAAGTTATGTCCAAACTTTGATCCGAATGTCGATCTAATGACATTCGCTGTTTTGATTAAACCAGCCACAAAATTGTTATCCCTATTGCAATCCTGAAACCCTAAGATTATCTAATCACCATCCTTAGCCCAAATTCCTTGAATCCCTAGAATCTCAACTCAGTTCAGTTTGCAGTTCAAATTATCTCCAGTATAGTTCAATCATTCTTGTTGAGCATTTCTGCATATAAGTCATAAAACATTTTAAATATTATAAGTAATTATTGTGTGTTTGTTTGTCGTCGAGCAGATTCAGAAGCTGACTTT
Source organism: Pharus latifolius (assembly GCA_019359835.1). NCBI lineage: Eukaryota > Viridiplantae > Streptophyta > Magnoliopsida > Poales > Poaceae > Pharus > Pharus latifolius. The sequence goes on along the minus strand of CM033324.1, from coordinate 37,058,246 downwards.
GAAGATTTTGCTGTTGACCCGTCATCGACTGATGTATTTTACGACGCGGAAGGCAAGTCATTTCCTTGGTCATCTTGAACCTATATTTTAAATGTTGCTAAAACATAACCTTGAATATAGGCAATATTGCATGTGAAAGATTGAGAATGGTGGATTTATGAATTGGCAGTGCTAGACTGGTTATCTGTGAAATGTGAAATAAACAAGTTTTGAGCCATGAACTATTATATGTATCTATATACTTATATTCATGAAATAAAACCTCTAGCCGTGACCAGAAAAATTGTGTGGATGGCTGTAGCACTAGAGGTGCTAGACTGCAAAGGAATTTAGGCACTGAAAGTGCAGGGTTGTGGATGGTCTGGTCACTGGCATATAAGGACTAGAACCTTGTGTTGTGCGTCTAGTGGCATGAACAACGTGCTAACCGCAAGCCTGGTATGGGACAGGCCTGAACAAGTAATTATGTGGATCGCACATGAAACCCTTGCATGAGATGTGTAGTGATGCACGTTAAACACGGAGCGCGGCTCCCACACATATCACTGAAGGTGATCAAGCACGCTGACCCAGTAATGGGAATAAGCAATGGGGTGGAGGTTTGGATACAACCTGCCACAACTGTGCCTCGCTGAGAGCCACAGGGTCGGGGGTGAATTGTAAGTGATACATAACAAAAGTTCTTGTTATTTCCACCTTGCCGCTCACAATATGAAGTGAGTCAGGGGTCCAATCATTTTGTTATGATAGGAAAGGTTTGAAAGTGGAATATCTTGCGGGTAAATTGGTACCTCTCTGCAGAGTTAAAAATGTATTCGAATACTCCGAGCTCCCGGGTTTATAGGAGTCTGCTGCGGTGGATTAAATCCACGGGGTGTGACACAAGTACTATTTTCTAAATAAAATATGTTTAATCAAGATTACCCAAATGACATGTGTTGTCATGATAAGGAGTGCTGCCGTGGGCTGTCGTGTGTCGACGTGTCGCGGTAGTGCTATAATCTAGTGAACATGAATGATGATGTTATATTATGAAAAGTGCTGCCATAAGATGAGATGAGAAAGGAAAAGATTATTTTACAAATATCCATAATTCTTGACTAGTCTAGGTTCATATCACCACTACTATATGTATCTACTCTTACCTTTGACTTGCTGAGTACGTAAGTGCTCACCCTTGCAACATTCAACTCAATAGATGGAGCCTACTTTGATCATGATGATGGCACGGAGTACTTCGTGGATCCAGAAGGAGGAGAATCAGTTCCGCCAGAACCCTGAAGTGTGTTGTTCTGCCGTCAACTTCTTTTGTGGGAGGGTCACCTATCTTCTGCTGTGTAGTTAAATATTTTGCTAAACCCTGAATGCCTTGTAGGCATTGTAATCCTCTTTATGTAATATTAAGGCCAGCAGGCCACACTGCTTAATATTTTGTGAGTACTCTGTTGCAATGTAATATACTCCTGTGTTTGGCTCATCCTGGGAAGTCAAAGGTTTGTGGTTTGGGACTAGCTGCAGCGAGCTAGGTCTCTACAGGAGTAGTCGTTGTCCCAGTTTCGGGGCGCGACAGAAAAGTTGGTATCAGAGCAACATGAGAACTTGACTGTAGGACGACACCTTTAGGAAATTGGCCGTGCCAGGAAAACGTAATTTATTCAGAAAACTAATTGTTGAAAACTTTGTTTTGGTAAAAATAATGAGCTTTGTAGCTCTTGAAAAACCTTCATTTCAAAATTTTATTTGGATTTTCTAAAATTCGGTAAGATTGTGAGAGTGCGTTCTGTTGTTTCAGAGTGTCTTAGAGGTTGGTGTAGACAGAGCTAGTGGATGCTCTTGATAGCTTTGTGATTCACTGTTGCTCTTGCAATAGTTAATTTGTGTATTATGGCTAATAGCCTAAGTAATTTTATGCATTAAAGTAGTTGCATTAATTTCTGCATTGCTGTCTTAGTTGGCCTTAGTTAGTTAGATCCATCTAAACCTTTTTCAGAGCCACCATGGTTGACACCAGAAGGAGATCTCGAAGTGGAAGAGAAGATATAGGTCAGACTCCGCAGGAAGAAGAAACTATGACAAGAGACCCTTTGTTTCAGCAAGGATCTCAGAGTTCCAATCCACCTCAGAATGAACAACCCAGTCTTCAGGAAATTTTGTTGTCAATGGAGAAAAGTCGACAGGAAGCTTAGATAGCTCATACCCAGTTGTTAGCCCAGATAGTTCAGAAACTGCCTACTGGAACAACAGAAGGAACTACTTCTGCTGTAGGAGCGAGATTAACAGATTTCCAAAAGACCCGTCCACCAACATTTTCTAGTGCGACCGATCCCATGGTTGCCGATTGGTTACGGGATATCGAGAGGAAACTGGACACGGTCCGATGCAGCGAACGAGAGAAAGTTTTGTTTGGATCTCATCAGTTATCAGGAGCTGCAGCTGCATGGTGGATGAACTACCAGGAAGCTCACCCTGATAAAGATAATATTTCTTGGAGGGAATTTAAGGATCAATTTCGGAAATTTCATATACCTACTGGTGTTATGGCAGCTAAGCGTCGGGAATTTCGGAATTTAACTCAAGGAAGTAAGTCAGTTACTGAGTATCTACATCAATTTACTCATTTCGCTCGATACGCACCTGGAGATGTGGATACTGAAGAGAAGAAGATAGAGCGCTTCACAGAAGGACTTCAACACTATTTACAGTATCAAATTGCTTCTCATGAACTTACAGAATTTCAAACCCTAGTGAACAGAGCTTTAAAGGTGGAAGAAAAGAAGAATATGGGGGAAGAAAGCCGAAAGAGGAGGATGTTCCAGCAAATACGACCACAGTCAAATCCAATCAGAGGAAGAGTTCCTATAACTCCCAATTTCCGACCATCTTATCAGAATCCCAGATCAGCAACGACATTGTGCCCCAACTGCCGAGGAAATCATCCTTAGAAGGATTGCCCTCATCCTCGTGTTGAGTGTTATCATCGCGGACAGCGTGGGCACCGTAAAGAATTCTGTCCTTGGATACAACTTCCGATGTCCATTGCCAGATCTCAAGCAGGAACACAGCCAGTAGTAACCAGAGCATCACCATCACAGAATTTTAGAGGAAATTCAGCAGGAAGAGGAGGAAACATGGCTAATCGAGGAAGAGGAAGAGGTAGAGCACCAGCTGCAACCCAAGGAGGAAGATTAAACTATACTTCAATTCAAGAAGCGGGCAGCGCCACCGACATTCTTCTAGGTAGATTTCTGATTCAATCTGCATCTGCCTTAATATTGTTTGATCCTGGTGCTACAAATTCATTTATGTCAAAAGCATTTGCATCTGAAGTTGAAATGCATATAGAGCAAGTACCACTAGAGTACTCTATGGTTATACAAACTCCAGGGGCTAGATTATCTGTTTACTCGATCTGCCAAAATGTAACCTTCAATATAGAAGGAGTAGAATTTGAGGCAAATCTACTAGTTCTAGAACTGCAAGGTCTAGACATTATTTTGGGAATGGATTGGTTGTCCCAACATAAAGGTCTAGTAGATTGTGAAGAGAAAACCCTTAGTCTTGTCAGTAGCCAAGGGGAGAGAGTTCTATTCTATGCAGAAAGATCATCAGTCAAGAAACCGCTAAGATCTGTTCAAGCATTGCAAAAGTTATGCCTGGAAGACGTGCCTGTAGTGCAACGATATTCTGATGTATTTCCATAAGAACTTCCGGGAATGCCACCTGACAGAGAAATAGAATTTAGTATTGAGCTTAAACCAGGAGCAGCACCTATAGCAAAACGTCCCTATAGGATGCCAGTTACAGATTTGGAGGAGCTCAAGAATCAACTCGAAGACTTGGAAAACAAAGGATTTATCAAACCCAGTGCTTCACCATGGGGAGCCCCAGTTTTGTTTGTGAGGAAGAAAGAAGGAACTCTACGAATGTGTGTAGACTACCGAGCTTTGAATGAAGTCACTATTAAAAACAAGTATCCATTACCAAGAATTGATGACTTGTTCGATCAACTTCGAGGAGCCAAAGTATTTTCCAAGATAGATTTGAAATTTGGATATCATCAGCTGAAGATCAAGGAAGATATACCGAAAACAGCTTTCACTACCAGATATGGTTTATATGAGTTTACAGTAGTACCTTTTGGCTTGACCAATGCTCCGACAACATTCATGAATGTCATGAACAGCACATTTATGGATTTTCTTGACAAGTTTGTCATAGTATTCATAGATGACATTCTGATATATTCCAAGAGTATGGAAGAACATGAGCAACACTTACACCTAGTATTGGAAAGGCTACGAGAGAGGCAATTTTATGCCAAGTTTGAAAAATGTGAATTTTGGATGTCAAGAATTTCATTTCTTGGACATGTGTTGACAGCAGAAGGAATTTCAGTGGATTCAGCTAAAATCTCTGCAATCAAGGAGTGGAAGCAACGTACCTCAGTTTAAGAGATTAGAAGTTTCTTGGGATTAGCAGGGTATTATAGAAGATTCATCGAAGGATTTTCCCAAATTGCCAAACCTCTTACGAACCTGCTAAAGAAAGATGTTGCATTTGAATGGACCACCAAGTGCGAGGAGAGTTTTCAGAAGCTAAAGCAGAAATTGACAACAACACCAGTCCTCACCTTACCAGACAGCAAAGAAGATTTCGTAGTTTACTGTGATGCTTCAAAGCAAGGAATAGGCTGTGTGTTAATGCAGCAAGGTCGAGTAGTGGCTTATGCTTCACGTCAATGGAGACCACATGAGGAAAATTATCCGACCCATGATTTGGAGTTAGCAGCAGTAGTACATGCTTTAAAGATATGGCGGCATTATCTCATTGGGCGTAAGTGTGAGATCTTTACAGATCATAAAAACCTCAAGTATATTTTCACACAGACAGAGCTCAACATGCGTCAACGCCGATGGCTGGAATTGATCAAAGATTATGATCTTAGTATTCAGTACCATCCAGGGAAAGCTAATGTAGTGGCTGATGCCCTAAGCAGAAAAGTTTACAACCTACAAGGAATGGTTATGTTGAAGAACCCTTACTTACAACAAGAGTTGCAGAATCATCAAATGGAAATAGTACCGCAGGGAACGGTAGTTACTTTAACAATAAAATCTCAACTTGAAGAACAGATAGGAAATGCCCAGAAGAAAGATGAAGAAATTTGTAAGATCAAGAGTCGAATCAAGTTAGGAAAGGCTCAAGGCTTTACTGAGGATAACCAAGGGATTGTATGGTATCGAGGAAGAATCTGTGTACTTCAAAACGCAGATCTTAAGGAAATAATTCTCCATGAAGCACATAAAACTCCATACTCAATACACCCTGGTAACACAAAGATGTATCAAGATTTGAAGACCAGATTCTGGTGGGATAATATGAAGAGAGATATTGCAGAGTATATTGCAAACTGTGATACATGTCAGCGAGTTAAAGCAGAACACCAGAAAATAGCAGGAAAGCTACAACCTCTACCAATACCATTATGGAAATGGGAAGAAATTGGTATGGATTTCATTACAGGATTACCTAAAACTCATGGAGGATATGATTCCATATGGGTTATTATGGACAGACTTACTAAAGTAGCTCACTTCATACCGGTCAAAAAGATTTTTGATGGCAGTAAATTAGCAGAGTTATACATGCAAAGAATAGTGGCATTGCATGGTATTCCTAAGAAGATAGTTTCAGATCGTGGAACCCAGCTTACCTCCAAATTTTGGAATGGACTACATGAAACCCTAGGAACCCAGTTGGACTTCAGTACTGCATATCATCCGCAGACGGGAGGACAGACAGAAAGAGTCAACCAAATCCTAGAGGATCTTCTAAGAGCTTGTATACTAGATTATGGAACATCATGGGACAAATGTTTACCGTTTGCAGAATTTACATATAATAACAGTTATCAAGCTAGTATACAGATGGCACCATTTGAAGCTTTATATGGACGTAAGTGCAGAACTCCATTGCATTGGAATGAGCCAGGAGAACGAAAAGTCATAGGACCAGAGATAGTAGAAGAAGCAGAAGCTCATGTCAGACTCATTAGAGAAAGGTTGAAAACAGCACAATCACGACAAAAGAGTTATGCAGATAAACGACGGAGAGAATTATCATTTGAACCAGGAGATTTTGTGTATCTCAAGGTCACACCATTCAAAGGATTACAAAGATTCCAAGTGAAAGGAAAGTTATCTCCAAGATACATTGGACCATTTAAGATAATCAAGAGAAAGGGAGAAGTATCATATAAATTGGAATTACCTGTGGGATTAGCAGGAGTGCATGATGTGTTTCATGTCTCTCAGCTCCGGAAATGTTTGAAGGAACCTACTGACCAGATAGATGTACAAGATGTGCCATTACAGAAGAATCTCACTTATCTTGAGCACCCAATCAGAAACCTAGCCACTGATGAACGTCAGCTCAGAAGAAAGAAAATCAGATTGAGTAAAGTTCAATGGAAAAATCATTCAGAGCAAGAGGCTACTTGGGAGAAGGAAGAAGATCTTAAGCAAGCCTATCCTTATCTTTTCCTGTCTTAGGTAAATCTCGCGGTGAGATTTCTTTAAGGAGGGTAGATCTGTAACACCCTGAGTTAGGGGTGAAAATTTCCTTTTTCATCAATAGCATGCATGCATGTATCTGTAGTATTAGCCAGATCAGTATCTATCCTAAGCCCTAAAATCTCCAAAATCTATCCTGTGACCTCAAATCAAGATCAGATTGTTCAGATGTGATCTATTAGTTATCCTGAATCTAAAAGCCTTCAGAACCCAGATCCAATTCTATCTCTAACTCCCAGAATTATCAACTTCTTCTGTTTTCGAAAACAGAAATACCTTATATTACCCAAATACCCTAAGTTTCAGAAATACTGATTTAATCCGAATCTTGACCAAGTTCAGACTAGATTATTCCTGGAATATAATCATGGGTATGTCAATACCTTAATCTAAAAAGTTGACAGCCAGATTTCACCATCTAGACTCTTTCACAAATCAGTCCAAGAGTTATCGCAAATTAGTCCTTATCTGATATCTGAAAACCCAAAAAGGCTAGAATCTCCAGATTAACTTCAAACTCAAAATCTCTTCGGCAAATCTTCTCAAAATGCTATTTGCCACAAGTTTCTCTTCTGTGCAGATATCAAAATCGAACCCTAAATGCCAGAATTCGAAATCGACAAAACTTAAATCTTATTTTACCCTAAATTACCCTATTTTCAGTTCGTATCGAAAACTATTCAAATGTGTCAAATCTTATCAATTACCTTTGCCAAATATCCTGTTAAAAATAATCTACCAGATTAGTGAAATCAATTTCAGTTTAAACCTTCCAAATCTTCAGATTTGCATTTCAGTCCAAATCAAGAAAACAAGTATTGCAATCAGGCCCCTAATTCGACCAGGACAGCAGCAAGCTTTCGACCAGGCCGTTTACTGTGCGCACGACCAGGGCTCGCCGTGGTTTCCTTGCGCCGTGGTTGCTTGCCGCCGGTGAAGCTTCGCCTGCAACTTGATCGTGCATGCCAGTGCGCACGTGTCCTCGCTCCAGCTGATGCCGTGGCAAGGCCGCTGCTACGTCGACGACCAGCGCTTGCTCTCGCGCGCGATCAACGGCTTTTGTCAGCAATCCATCGCCACGTAGCCTCGCCGCGCCAGTACTTGTCGCCACCGCTTGCTACAAGCTTTGCCAGGTCCCGATGAGGCGACATTGCGATCAGCTGAAAGCTTGTCGCCGTCGCATCACCGCTCTTACTGTTTCTTCGCCGCTATTGCTCCTGCACACAACCAGTCAAGTCACCGGCTGCCAATTACTTCGCTGTCCCCTCTTCGCAAGCCTCGCCTGTCTATTTAAACCCCACTGTGTGCAGCAGCTTCTCCATACTTCACCAGAAACCAGCTAAATTCCAACTCTCGCTGTTTCAGTCATCTTCTCCGGCGAGCCGTCGAGGAAGCTCACGGTTCCAGCTCACTTCACTGCATCTCCTGCCAAATTGAAGCTAGCAGTGAGTACCTCTCATCCTCCTGATTGTACTGTAGCATCTAATTGCTCTCCGGTGGACTCTAACGCCGGTGATCGCCGGAAATGGCTGAAAGTCGAAGAATGCCCTGTTCCGGCAATGTAGCTCGAATTACTCCAAATTAGCTCTCGTATCTGTAATCAAAATTGATCAGTAAGCTAAATCAAGCATGCCTGTGAACTTAGAACAATCAATTGAGCCCAATTTGAAGCTATCCCCGATTCTGAAATTTATCAGTTGCTGGCTCTCGTCGCCAAGCCACACCGGCGAACCTCCGGCCAAATTGACGTCGCCAGTAGCTTACTCATACCCTTCTATCACTCCTAGAGCAAGGAATCGAGTTCAATCGGCTTGTGTTGAAAATGCCCAAATCCAGTGTTTCTTCTCCGGCGCCGATCACCGGAAAGCTTGTTCCAGCCATTTCAGCCCTCGAAACCTTGTCATTTAGATGTGCCTTAGCCTCCTGAGCATTTTTGTCTTGTAGCCCGACACCTAGATCGTCCTAGATTGGAAGATATAGCTTTGCCAAGTTTTTGTCCAGAACTGCTCCAGTGCAGCCAGTTCATCTCTGTTCATCATCAAATTTCTTGCTTTCCAGCCATTTCTTGCCCTAGATCCTGTTGACTTAATTGTTCCTGTTACTCAAGCCTACCTCCCAGACAAAGTGGTGCATCATTTGGAGCTCCATATCAAAAGTTATGCTAAGCCCTAGTTTTTGGCATTGTCAGCTCTATGCCAGAGCTTGTCAGCCAGTGGCATTGACCTTGTTTACCCACTTCTGGTTGTGTAATTTGAAATCCACTTCGTCCACTGAATTTGTAGAGTTGTGATCTACATTTTCTTCTACTACCACAACTTGAGATGGGCATCCTAGCTTTTCTTAAAGCTATGTCCAAACTTTGATCCGAATGTCGATCTAATGACATTCGCTGTTTTAATTAAACCAGCCACAAAATTGTTATCCCTATTGCAATCCTGAAACCCTAAGATTATCTAATCACCATCCTTAGCCCAAATTCCTTGAAACCCTAGAATCTCTACTCAGTTCAGTTTGCAGTTCAAATTATCTCCAGTATAGTTCAATCATTCTTGTTGAGTATTTCTGCATATAAGTCATAAAACATTTTAAATATTATAAGTAATTATTGTGTGTTTGTTTGTCATCGAGCAAATTCAGAAGCTGACTTTGAAGATTTTGCTGTTGACCCGTCATCGACTGCTGTATTTTACGACGCGGAAGGCAAGTCATATCCTTGGTCATCTTGAACCTATATTTTAAATGTTGCTAAAACATAACCTTGAATATAGGCAATATTGCATGTGAAAGATTGAGAATGGTGGATTTATGAATTGGCAGTGCTAGACTGGTTATCTGTGAAATGTGAAATAAACAAGTTTTGAGCCATGAACTATTATATGTATCTATATACTTATATTCATGAAATAAAACCCCTAGCCGTGACCAGAAAAATGGTGTGGATGGCTGTAGCACTGGAGGTGCTAGACTGCAAAGGAATTCAGGCACTGAAAGTGCAGGGTTGTGGATGGTCTGGTCACTGGCATATAAGGACTAGAACCTTGTGTTGTGCGTCTAGTGGCATGAACAACGTGCTAACCGCAAGCCTGGTATGGGACAGGCCTGAACAAGTAATTATGTGGATCGCACATGAAACCCCTGCATGAGATGTGTAGTGATGCACGTTAAACACGGAGCGCGGCTCCCACACATATCACTGAAGGTGATCAAGCACGCTGACCCAGTAATGGGAATAAGCAATGGGGTGGAGGTTTGGATACAACCTGCCACAACTGTGCCTCGCTGAGAGCCACAGGGTCGAGGGTGAATTGTAAGTGATACATAACAAAATTTCTTGTTATTTCCACTTTGCCGCTCACAATATGAAGTGAGTCAGGGGTCCAATCATTTTGTTATGATAGGAAAGGTTTGAAAGTGGAATATCTTGCGGGTAAATTGGTACCTCTCTGCAGAGTTAAAAATGTATTCGAATACTCCGAGCTCCCGGGTTTATAGGAGTCTGCTGCGGTGGATTAAATCCACGGGGTGTGACACAAGTACTATTTTCTAAATAAAATATGTTTAATCAAGATTATCCAAATGACATGTGTTGTCATGATAAGGAGTGCTGCCGTGGGCTGTCGTGTGTCGACGTGTCGCGGTAGTGCTATAATCTAGTGAACATGAATGATGATGTTATATTATGAAAAGTGCTGCCATAAGATGAGATGAGAAAGGAAAAGATTATTTTACAAATATCCATAATTCTTGACTAGTCTAGGTTCATATCACCACTACTATATGTATCTACTCTTACCTATGACTTGCTGAGTACGTAAGTGCTCACCCTTGCAACATTCAACTCAATAGATGGAGCCTACTTTGATCAAGATGATGGCACGGAGTACTTCGTGGATCCAGAAGGAGGAGAATCAGTTCCACCAGAACCCTGAAGTGTGTTGTTCTGCCGTCAACTTCTTTTTTGGGAGGGTCACCTATCTTCTGTTGTGTAGTTAAATATTTTGCTAAACCCTGAATGCCTTGTAGGCATTGTAATCCTCTTTATGTAATATTAAGGCCAGCAGGCCACACTGCTTAATATTTTGTGAGTACTCTGTTGCAATGTAATATACTCCTGTGTTTGGCTCATCCTGGGAAGTCAAAGGTTTTTGGTTTGGGACTAGCTGTAGCGAGCTAGGTCTCTACAGTAGTAGTCGTTGTCCCAGTTTCGGGGCGCGACAAACACCTACCGTCCAATGTCGCTCGAATGCAAGCTGCAAGACCCCTGTTCCAACCCAAGGCTTCGCCAGAAATGCTCCACCCTCCAGAGGAGGAAGATTCCAGAATGGCCGAGGAAGGGGAATGCCTGCTGCAGGTCGCGGAAGACTCAACTACGCATTTGCCGTTGAAGCAGGAGAAGCATCAGACGTCGTGATCGGTAGGATCTTTATTCACTCTGAACTTTCAGTTGCATTATTTGGCCCTGGTGCTACTCATTCATTTGTGTCAAGACCCTTCGTGCTCAGAAATAAGTTGCCAGTATCCGCATTAGAGTTCCCTATTTTAATTCAATCCCCTGGAGCTCGGATGCCTGTCAACTCTATCTGTAGAAATATCGCCTTTAGTATTGGCAATCTAGGATTCCTAGCAAACCTGCTAGTTTTGGACCTTCAAGGATTAGATGTCATCCTTGGAATGGATTGGTTAGCCAAGCATAAAGGTCAGATGGACTGTGAAAAGAAAGCAATAACCCTGACGAATGCTGAAGGAAAACAAGTCACATTCCACGCAGAGAGATCAATGGTGAACAACCGAGTGTGTAGTTTGAGCAGTTTAGAAGGAGTTGAGTTTGAAGGAGTTCCAATGGTAAATGAATATCTAGAAGTTTTTCCTGAAGAGCTTCCTGGAATGCCGCCAGATCGGGACATTGAATTCTCAATCGAATTAAAACCCGGATCTGCCCCTTACGCAAGAAAGCTTGCACGTATGACAAGTGAAGAACAAGAAGAATTAAGAAAGCAAGTGGAAGAATTGGAAAGAAAGGGATTTGTTAGAACAAGTTCCTCACCTTGGGGAGCCCCTGTACTTTTCGTTAAAAAGAAAGACGGCAGTCTACGACTTTGTGTCGACTACCGGAAACTGAATGATATGATGATCAAGAACAAGTACCCTTTGCCAAGGATCGATGATTTCTTTGATCAACTAAGAGGAGCAAAGATATTTTCAAGGATCGACCTGAGGTCCGGATACCACCAACTGAAGATTCGAGAACAAGATATTCCAAAAACTGCATTCATAACAAGATATGGATTGCATGAGTTTACCGTGGTGCCATTTGGTTTAACGAATGCACCAGCAGTGTTCATGAATTTAATGAACCAGGTTCTCATGGAATTTCTGGACAAGTTCATCATTGTGTTTGTCGACGACATTCTCATCTTTTCGGAGTCAGAGGAAAAACAAGCACAACATCTTAGGATGGTGCTGGAAAAGTTAGTAGAACATCGACTGTATGCCAAATTCGATAAGTGTTCCTTTTGGTTAAAAGAAATCTCATTCTTAGGCCACATTATCTCTAGCAAAGGAATCTCAATGGATCCATCAAAAATTCAGGCTATCATGGAATGGACACAACCGGAGACAGTGACTGAAGTAAGAAGTTTCCTAGGATTAGCCGGATATTACCGGAGATTTGTCAAAGGATTCTCCAAGATCACAAAGCCACTCACCAAGCTACTAAAGAAAGATGTTCCATTCGATTGGACAGAAGGATGTGAAAAGAGCTTTGAGGAGTTAAAGAAGATATTAACAACCGCACCTGTCCTTAGGCTACCAGATAACAAAAAGGATTTTGAAGTTTACTGTGATGCGTCGAAGCAAGGACTAGGTTGCGTCCTTATGCAAGAAGGGAGAGTCGTAGCTTACGCATCGAGACAATTGCGACCACATGAGGAGAATTATCCAACTCATGATTTGGAATTAGCCGCCGTTGTTCATGCGTTAAAAATTTGGCGACACTATCTACTTGGAAATAGATGTGAAATCTACACGGACCACAAGAGTTTGAAATACATCTTCACCCAACAAGACTTGAACATAAGACAGCGAAGATGGCTAGAGCTGATTAAAGATTATGACCTTGGAATACACTACCACCCTAGAAAAGCAAATGTAGTAGCAGACGCCTTAAGCAGAAAATCCTACTGCAATCAAGAGAAGACATTAGGAATACCACCCCAATTGCTTAGAGATTTCGAGAAGTTGAATTTAGAGTTCGTTGAACAAGGAACCGTCGCCGCGTTAACAATGAATTGCGAGCTGAAGGACCAAATCCGAAAAGCTCAAGAAATAGATCAGAGTGTTCAAAAGATGAAAGAGGACATGAAATACGAAGATGTAATTGACCTTCGTGAGGACGAGGAAGGAATTTTGTGGTATCATAACCGAATCTGTGTTCCAGAAGACAAGGAAATCAAGAACATGATACTGCAAGAAGCCCATTGCACTCCGTACTCTAGTCACCCGGGCAGTGCAAAGATGTACCAAGATCTAAAGGATCGGTTTTGGTGGAAAGGAATGAAAAAGGAAATTGCCGAGTTTATAGCTTCTTGTGACACCTGTCAAAGAGTGAAAGCAGAACACCAGAAACCTGTAGGACCGCTGTAACCCCTACCAACCCCGGAGTGGAAATGGGACGAGATTGGAATGGATTTCGTAGTTGGTTTACCAAGAACCCAGCAAGGATACGATTCTATATGGGTTATAGTCGATAGATTGACGAAAGTGGCTCATTTTCTACCTGTAAAAACGCAATACACGACGAAAAAGCTTGCAGAACTATATCTTACCAGAATTGTCACGCTACATGGAGTGCCAAAAACAATCGTCTCAGACAGAGGAGCACAATTTGTATCGAGATTTTGGAGAGAACTACAAAAGTCCCTGGGAACGAAGTTGAAGTTCAGTACAGCTTACCACCCGCAAACTGGAGGTCAAACGGAAAGAGTGAACCAGATTTTAGAAGACATGTTGAGAGCGTGTGCTTTGGATTATGGAAATTCTTCGGAACAATTTCTACCGTACGCAGAATTTACCTACAACAATAGTTATCAAGTGAGTCTACAAATGGCTCCTTATGAAGCGCTTTATGGAAGAAAGTGCCACACGCCACTATATTGGACCGAAGTGGGACAGAAACAATTTTTAGGACCGCAATTAGTGGAGGATGCCACAGCCCACGTGAAGATCATACAAGAGAGATTGAAAACGGCCCAGTCTCGACAGAAAAGTTACGCCGACAGAAGAAGGAGAGAATTATCCTTCGAGATAGGTGATTACGTATATCTCAAAGTAACACCCTACAAGGGAGTTCGACGATTCCAAATAAAAGGAAAGCTAAGTCCGAGATATGTAGGACCATACAAGATTTTGGAAAGACGAGGAGAAGTAGCATACAAACTGGATCTACCGCCTGAATTAGCAGGAGTCCACGATGTCTTTCACGTATCCCAACTAAGGAAATGCTTGAGAGAACCAACGGAGCAAGTGTCCCCCACAGAAACAGAGGTTCAACCAGATCTAACATATCAGGAATATCCAGTCAAGGTGTTAGAGGTCAGTGAAAGGAGATTGAAGTCAAGGACCATAAAATTCTGCAGAGTCCAATGGAATAACCACACCGAAGAAGAATCGGCTTGGGAAAGAGAAGAAGAACTGCGTCAGAATTTTCCCTACCTATTCTCAGACTCATCGGAATCTCGAGGACGAGATTATTCCTAAGGAGGGTAGGTTGTAACATCCCTATTTTTGGCTATCTTTTCTGCTTACGAGTCAACACATATTCTTTGGAATCCCCTGATGTCTCAACCCTATCTTGATCTTAGGTATGCCACTACCTTAACCTAAAAAAAGTTGGCAGCTAAACTTCATCTCCCAGATCGTTTTCACATTCTAGTCCAAAAGTGTTTCAATTTAGTCCTTTTCAGAAGTTTCAGAAAGCCCAAAAAGGCTAAAAGTCCCAGATCATCTCCAAATCCAAATCTGATCGAGTGATTACCTTTCTTTCATTTTTTGAACATTTTTCCCTTCTGGAAGAATTCCAGAATCTCAACCGAATCCCTAGTTTCAGCCTTGACAAAACTTTCAAACCCTAATTACCCTGTTTACCCTAATTACCCTATTTTCGATTTTTGTCAAAACCACCAGATCTTATCGGATTTTACCATTTTTCCTGCTGGATGAGTTTAAGACATTTAGTAACACTCATCTGCAAAGTCGAAATCCAAATCAACCCTTCAGATCTTCAGAATTGCAAATAGGCCAAAATTCCCGAGCCAAAACCCTCGCAGTTTAGTCCAAATTTCGTAAATCAGTCCAAAGCTTCGCAAATCAGTCCAAAGCTTGCAACCAGGTCCTTGTATCGTTTTCAACCACGACCAGCGTTCGTTCGACTAGCGCCCCGCCGTTTTGCCTAGCCGTTGAACTCGCCGCCGGCGAAGTTCCCCGCGCTGCCACCTTCACAGCCACGTAGCCTCCACCTGCGCACAACTGTATCGCCCCCCTGGAAGAAGTTCACCCGCGCTGTGCCGTGTTCTTCCCCGCTCGCGCGCGTGCCTACTGTTGTCAGGAGCTTCACGCCACATGGCTGCCATCTCGGAGATCATCATCTCGCCGTCCTGACGAAATCCCGATTTCGCGCGATGCTCCGCCTCTGGCAGAGCCCCACCATGTCCCGACGTGCCTCGTTGACCACTCCAGCGCCAGAAGAAATCTCACCGGCGATTGCTACAACTCCCGAGAGCTCAATCCCACGGCTATATAAGGCCCCCTTCGCCCAGCATCTCTTCACACCATTCCGCAACTTCAAGCCTTAGCTTCTTCCACCAGAGAGTAATCCAGTTCATCAGCGCCGCCGTGAAGGCCTTCTTCCCCGACGAGCAACCTTTGAAGCTCACGGCGCCAGCTTCGCTCGTAGCTTCCCCCTCCAAGCCAACACCGCCAGTAAGGTCCCCTCATCCCTCTGTGTGTTTCATAGCCGTTAATTGAACCCCGGTGAACCTCAACGCCGGCAATCACCGGAAAAGCCATGATCCCCTGTTCCCGTAATGCCGAGTGATTCAAGCCAAATTGATCCTCGTGCCAGTAGAGAATAATGACTAGTGAACTAGGAGGAACGAGCCTGTAAGCTTAGAATCGCCAATTTTGCCCCGAGCGTCGAAATCCCATGTTCGAGCCTCGGCAGTTCGCCGGAGAACGCCGCCGTGCTTCTCCAGCCTTTCTCTGGCAAAATTGAGTACGCCAATAGCTTCGTGACAGCCCCTAGATGCTTCCCAAGCGTGGAATTAAGTTCAAACGCCCTGGAACGAAAACGCCCAAATCGGTGCCTTCGTCTTTAGCCCCGATCGCCGGAGTTCGTTTTCCGGCCAAACCAGCCGATGAAACTTTGTCATCTAGCTAGGCCTCAACCCCCTGAGCAATTTACTTCACTTCCTTCTACAGCGGCCCTGGAAGGGCTTCCTCAACATCGGACTCAACTTGGCTCATGACCCTCCTGGAAGCTCAAATCATTTGGAAAGGCTCCTTCCTCTTCTTGGTGCTCAAGGTTAGGGGAATCGGGATCCTCGAATCCTTTCTTCTGAATTTGTTTGTAAAGGCAAGGGTGAGCATGTTTTTACACAATGCTCAGCAAGTCTCGTTACAAGAATGCAGGTATATAGATGAGGAGTGATCAAGAAAAGGGCTTAAGTCTTATAATCATAAATAGTATAGATTTCAATTCCTTGATTTCTTAAATAAGGGCTTTATTTTCAACAGCGGGGTTTTGGAAATCTTATAATAGACTTCAAGAAATTGTTATGTGATGGTCTCCCATGAGTCATCACTTTTATCAACCCATATTATGAAAACATTCCAAATATTTACTTGTGCTGAACCACATGGATAAATCCACCGCGAACATACTCCATGAACTGGGAGCACAGAGTATCTGATACTTTTCTTACACTTGGAAAAGGTGTACCTCTTTTTAAATCCACTTCTTCACTCGGCTTTCAAGTCGGATCAGCTCCACGCGACTTATACACATGTGACAAGGCCGAGATCACACAACGCTTTTGCAGTTCAGTATTAACAGTATCCCCGCCCGGTAAATAGACAATTAAGTCTCAAGTACCGTTGTGGGTCCTCCCCACTGCCTTACTTCCTAGCCTTTGGCTTATGCTCCCGCAGGACACATGGCCTTGGTCTGTCCACGCGAGACATCTGACCTTTTTTTGATTACAACCGCGCACGGCTTAATCTTAGGCGTAGGGCGTCTTCGTTCTTTCCACCTTTTCCTCTCATGCTTTTTCTGAACTCACATCACTCACGGCCGAACTGCGCCCAACCAGTTTCTCCACGTGAGAAACCAGACCGACAAACCATGCAGGGAATTGCTAATACCAAAAAGCTACTAAGTCGTGCCTGTCCCATACCAGGTAAGTGGTTGGTACGTTTTTCATGCCGCATAGAGGCACAACACAAGGTTCTAGTCCCTATGAATTAATAGTGAGGAGCCATGCCGCATAGAGGCACAACACAAGGTTTCCTGGTGCGCACCGCACCCTCTCCATACAAACCAATCCTCACTATCAATACTAATTTGACATTTCATTTCACAAAAGGGGTTTCAAATCCATTTCTCACATATTAGCCATTTCACATCCAACATGTATACTTAAATAAGATTAAAGCCTAAGCATGGTATCCTAGGGTGACAAGGTTGCATGATGATTCGATATCAAAAAGGGGTTTCCACATGAAAGTTGGGTCATATCTATTCACATATTTCTAAACATAATTCTATCAAATATTCAGCATGCATATATCTTTAAAACAGTGAATCTACTTTTATATCAAAATACTAGGCGAGACATGATCAAGGGGTTGAGACTTGCCTTGCACTGCTGGGTCTAATTACTTGAACGAAACCTCGAAGACTTCTTCCGCTCCTTCAACTTCTGGCACTGTGGCGAACACAAGCAATACAACACATACACTACATAAGCATACATAAAATAGTTGCAATAGAAAATAATAAGTAAATATATCATGCATGCAAGGGAAAAGATTTGGACAAAGTCACTTGGGTGCTGGTCGAAGAGATGGGCTCAAAAGAAGTTGAATGTCAAAGGCCGACATTCAGTCCACGGCTAGACATAGCCATAAGTTGGTCTTAGGTAGGTTTTCTGGAGAAGTGGCAGAAGGGAAAGATGTAGAACACAACTCCAGGAATCTAAGGGACAAAGTGACATTTCCATTGCTCAACCAGAAGGGGTCAAAAAAGGCTAATGCCAGTGGCTGACATGCATTGACATAGTGCAGACATTGCCAAAAACTAGGGCAAAGCACAACTTTTGATACAGGGCTCCAATTGATGCACAACTTTATCTGGGAGGTAGGCATTGATAACAGGAACAAGATACTCAACAGGATCAAGGGCTGAAAGTGACCAGAGGGTGGCCAAATCTGGTGATGAACTGCTGTGATCTGGACAAGAACTGGGCTTCTGGACAGTGATCTTGGCAAGAGCATATCTTCCAATCTAGGCAGATCCAGATGTCAAGCTAGAAGGCAAAGTTGCTCAGGAGATTGGGAACTATCAAAAGGGAAAGGTGGACGGGGCCAGATCGGCCGGAATTAAAATCTGGAGAACTGCACAGGGGAAGAAGACACAAATTTGGGGTTTTCCAGATTTGAGCAAATTCTTCAACTTTGATTGCTTAGATGTGTTAAGCTAGGTTTACTGATCGTATTTGATCACTGGCTCGAGAGCTAAAAGGGCTTGGTTAGAGTTTAATTGCTCACTGGAGGTTTTTGGGGAAACCGGCGATCACCGGCGACAGAAGGCAAGAGAACTCGATTCCAAGCTTAGATACACTCAAGAGGGGATGGGAAACTTACTGGGAGGCTTGGATTGCTGAGGGGAGCAACGGGTGAGGCTGGCACCGAGAGCTCCGGAAATGGCTCGCCGGGGAAGAAGATTTCACGGCGGAGCTGCGAGCTTAGGTGGTTTCTGGCGCTGGGTGAAGATGCAACGGCTACAGAAGGATTTATATAGGCACGGGCGAGGCAAAAGGGCCGACAATTTGGAGTGTTGCTGCTGCGAGGTGACTTTGAAGCGACGGGACGGGGTGGTGATGGCGAGGCGACTGACGGCGCGGCGTTGCAGCTTTGCAGCTGGACGGTGCAGGTGCAGGCGGCGAAGGCAACGTCGAGGAGACACCTAGCTCGAGCATGGCTGCGACGTGTCGAGCGTTCTCTGCGGTGCTGCGCTGCTGCAGCTAGCGCGCGTGCTGTGCGCGGGGAAAACTTGCAGCAATTGCGCGGTTGAGGTGGCTTCCACGGTGGCGAACGGCGAGGGCACACATGGCGGCAAGGGCACAGGCGACTGCCACGGCGGAGTGAGCACGGCAGTTGGTCGAGGTCGCGCACAGGAGGTTCTCTGGTCGTGCGCAAACTGGTCGAACAGGGACTGGAAAAGAAGGCTCGGGCTGATTTGCAATTTTGAAACTTGCTCGAGGGACTGATCTGCGAGGAAAAGTTTTAATAGGAAAAGGATCTGATTGCAAATCTGGAGATCTGGAGGGCTGATCTGAAATCTGATTTTAGGAATGAGTTGCATAAGATTAATGGAGCTCATCTAGCCAAAGTTTGACATGATCGGGCAAGATCTGAAGGGTTTCGACAAAAGTGGGGAAAACGACTTTAGGGTAAAACAGGGTAATTAGGGTTTCAAAAACGGCGAGGGTCGAAACTCAGGTTTAGGGTAGGATTTGGAAATTCTTCTAGAAGGGAAAAATGTTCAGAATAGTGAATGGGAGATATTCACTGAATCAGATCAAAGTTTGGAGGTGGTCTGAGACTTTTAGTCTTTTTGGGCTTCTGACAAATCTGAAAAGGGCTGATTTGTGAAAAAGATCTGAACGAAAGGGTTTGATTGTCAACTTTTTGGGGTAAGCTGCTGGCACAACTGGGATCTCATTCTGAAATAGAGAGGGACGAGGCAAGCCAGGATTTGGGAAAAATCGGGGTGTTACAACCTAACCTCCTTAAAAACAATCTCGTCCTCGAGATTCTGGTAGGTCTGAAAACAGGTAAGGGAAATCTTGATGCAGTCCTTCTTCCCTTTTCCATGTTGACTCTTCTTCTGAATGGTTGTTCCATTGAACTCTGCTGAATCAAATGGTCCTTGATTTCAATCTTCTTTCACTGACCTCAAGTATCTTGATGGGGTATTCTTGGTAGGATGAGCCTGATTAAACTTCTACTTCCTTAGGACATGTCTGCTCTGTCGGTTTCTTCAAACACTTCCTTAGCTGAGATACATGAAAAAAAATGTTGTGAACTCCTGCTAGTTCGGGTGGTAGCTCTAACTTATATGCTACCTCTCCTTGCTTCTCTAGAATCCTACAGGATTCAATGTACCTTGGGCATAGCTTTCCCTTCATCTTAAATCGACGTACTCCTTTGTAAGGCGTTACCTTGAGATATACGTATTCACCATTCTCGAAAGATAACTCTGGGAGGCATTCATCCGGTCGCCGTGAGAACGGGGAGCCGGGAATAACGTCGACACCCGGAGGAGGAAAATAGATCCGATCAGGCCGCAAGGGGCCGATCATCTGGTCGCCATGAAAGCGGGGAGCCGGGAATAACGTCGACTCCCAGAGGAGGAAGATAGATCCAAGCAGGCCGCAGGAGGCCGATCATCCGGTCGCCGTGAAAACGGGGAGCCGGGAATAACGTCGACTCCCGGAGGAGGAAGATAGATCCAATCAGGCCGCAGGGGGCCGATCATCCGGTCGCCGTGAAAACAGGGAGGAGGAAGTGCCCGGAGATGGGTCTTGAGTGTTTGGGTAGGGGACTAGTCTCCCAAAGTGACTCGTTACCGCGGCCACTATGACCGGGTTGCTGCTTATACCCTCATTCCGCGAGGGCTGATCGTAAGCCGCCCTACAGGAGGGACTTGCTGGGCCTGGCCCACTTCCTCGCGGAGAGGGCATCCTCACGAGGAGGGCTTCCTCGTGGGGAGGGCATCCTCACAGGGAGGGCATAAGCCCTATGTATTGCTAATGAGAAAGACCTGCAATGGGACAGTTTGAAAAGCAAGACCTATGTATTGCTAATAAAATGAAGTACAGGGCCTCCCCCTGTGAAGTCACGAAAGGGGAGGAAAATACAGTGTCCCTCCTCCCCCTCCAGTGTGAACGCTCCGGGGGAGGGGACAGGCCCGTAAGGCTAAACATAGAACTTGCGAAGTAAACGCAAGTTCCACGTGTGCTTCAGCTCTTGCTCTTGAAGGTTGGAGAGCTTGTAGGTTCCCGAGCCCAGGACCGCGGAGATCCTGTAGGGGCCCTCCCACTTGGGGGAGAGCTTACCCTGGGCCTGGGGGTCCGTCACGCGCTTGAGGACAAGGTCCCCAAGGCGGAAAGCCCTCTCACGCACGCGCTGATTGTACGCGCGCGCCATCTCTTGCTCGTAGATGGCGTGGCGGAGGAGCGCTCAATCGCATTCCCCCTCCACGAGGTTGATCTCCAGGAGCCAGTTGGCCTCGTTGGCCTGGTACGCTGCGGGCGTGGCTCCCTCCAGGAGCTCGACCCGCAGCGCCCGGAGGCTGATCTCCGGGGGGAGGACTGCCTCCACCCCGTAGACCAGGGAGAAGGGAGTACGCCCCGTCGCCCGGGACGGGGTCGTACGCATGGAGCAGAGGATGCTAGGGTGCTCCTCTGCCCATGCACCCCGCTTAGAAGCGGTTTGCTCGAGTCTCCGGTGCAACCCCTGTAGGATCACGCCGTTGACCCTCTCGACAGCCCCATTGCTCCGGGGATGGGCCACTGAGGCGAAGTGGATGACGAGCCCCAGGCCTTCGCAGAATTCCCGGAAATAAGCTGAGTCGAATTGGGTCCCGTTGTCCACGGTGATTTCTCGGGGGACACCAAAGCGACATGAGACGTTTTTCCAGAAAAACCGCTGGACGGCCCGGGACGTGATGCTGGCCAAAGGCTCCGCCTCAACCCACATTGTAAAATAGTCTACTGCGACTACCGCATACTTGTATCCTCCGGGCGCTGGGGGGAAGGGCCCTAAGAGGTCCATCCCCCAGCGCACGAAGGGCCAAGTGATAGGGATTGTCTGCAGCGCTATAGGGGGGAGGTTCGAGCCCTTGGCCATCTTCTGGCATGCCTCGCACGCGGAGACAAGGTCTCGCGCGTCGCGCATGACCGTGGGCCAGTAGAAGCCCTGTTGAAGGGCCTTGGCCGCGATAGCACGCGGGGCTAGGTGAGAACCACAGCTCCCCGCGTGGATGTCTTCGAGAAGTTGAAGTCACTCCGGCCGGGGGAGGCAGCGTAGGAGGGTGGAAGCCCCCCGCTTGTAGAGCCTCCCCTCCAGCAAGAGATATGCCTGAGCTTTGGCCCGGAGGCGTTTAGCCTCTGTCTCACTGGGAGGGTCCCCCTCCCCCTTGATGAAGGAGATGAGGGGGTCCATCCAAGACGGAGTCCGGGTGATCTCGGCGACCTCCGGGACATGAGGCTCATCGCCCATGTCCGGTGAGGCCACCGAGGGTTTCGTGATGATTTTCAAGAAAGCCCCCTTGGGGAGCGATTCCCGGGCGCTTGCCGCCCGGGCCAGGGCGTCGGCCCTGTCATTGTTCCTCCGCGGGATATGCCGGGCCTCGAGGTCGTCGAAATACCTCTCCATCTTTCACACTTCCTGCAAATAAAGACTTAATTTTGCGTCATGGCACAGGTAAGACTTGTCCATTTGGCAAACTACAAGCTGAGAATCTCCCTTGACTAGGAGGCGCCGGATCCCCATGGAGCGCGCGAGGCGCATCCCGAGGAGCAAAGCCTCGTATTCGGCGACGTTGTTGGTTGCGGGGAACTCGAGCCACGCGGCGTACTCGAGTTCCTTCCCCTCGGGGCTCCGGAGGACTACTCCCGCACCAGCCCCGGTGAGACACAGCGACCTATCGAACATGAGGGTCCAATGATCACTGCGTCGGGGCGGCACAGGGAGATTTTCGTCCCCGGACCCAGAGGCGGGAGTCCATTCTGCGACAAAGTCGGCGAGGACCTGCGACTTGATGGCGGAGCGGCCGATAAGGGACAGGGAGAAGGGGGCGAGCTCGGCCCCCACTTCCCGATCCAGCCGGTGGCTTCTTTGTTCCGCAGTACGTCCCCGAGGGGGAGGGACGACGGGACGGTGATGGGGTGCCCCAGGAAGTAATGCCGAAGCTTCCGGGACGCCATGAGGAGGGCGTAGCAGACTTTCTCTATCTCCGTGTACCGAGTTTTGGCCCCTTGGAGGGCCTCACTCACGTAGTACACGGGACGTTGCTGCCCCCCTTGCTCCTTCACCAAGACCGTGCTGACGGCGACGGGGGTCGCGGCAAGGTAGAGGAGCAAGGGATCTTCTGGAGACGGACTCATGAGCATTGGAGGGCTCGTGAGGTACTTCTTGAGGTCGTTGAAGGGTTCCTGGGCCTCGGGGGTCCAGCGGAACCCCTCGAGTCCCCGGAGGATCTTGAAGAACTGGAGGCCCCGCTCTCCCGATCGGGAGACAAAGCGGCTTAGTGCGGCTAGGCGGCCGGAGAGCCGCTGGACATCCTTGACGGAGCGCGGCGGGGGCATATCTAGGAAAGCCCGGATCTTCTCGGGGTTTGCCTCAATGCTCCGCTGGGACACGAGGAAACCTAGGAGCTTCCCCCAGCGCACCCCGAAGGCGCACTTCTCTGAGTTGAGTTTGAGCCCGAACGCGCGGAGGTTGCGGAAGGTTTCGGCCAGGTCGTTGACGTGGGAGGCTGTGCGGGGACTCTTGACGACAGCGTCGTCTACGTAGACTTCGACGTTGCGGCCAACTTGATCTTTGAAAACCAACGTCATGAGGCGCTGGAAGGTCGCCCCCGCGTTTTTTAGCCCGAAGGGCATATGAACATAGCAGAAGGTTCCGAGGGGAGTTATGAAACTCGTCTTTTCCTCGTCCCCTTCCGCCATCCAGACTTGATGGTAGCCCGAGTAGGCGTCTAGGAAGCTCATGAGCTCGCACCCCGCAGTGGAGTCGACGAGCTGATCAATCCGCGGGAGCGGAAGTTGTCTTTGGGGCAAGCGCGGTTAAGGTCGGTGAAGTCCACGCACATCCGCCACCTGCCGGTTGACTTCTTGACGAGGACGGGGTTCGCGAGCCACTCGGGGTGCAGGACCTCCCGAATGAACCCCGCCTCTCGGAGCCGGGTGATCTCCACCTTGATTGCTTCTTGGTGCTCGAGGGAGAGTTTCCGCAGCTTCTGTTTGACCGGGGGGTGACCGGGGGCCACTGCGAGCTTGTGCTCAATGACCTCCCGGGCGACGCCCCACATGTCTGAAGGCTTCCACGCAAAAACATCGGAGTTTTTGCGCAGAATGGCCGCAAGCTGTGCTGCATGCTCCTCAGGGAGCTCCGCCCCGATCCGGACGGTTTTGTCTTCGTCGCCCGGGGACAGTAGGACCTTCTGGAGGCCCCCTTCCGGACGCGGCTTGAGGAGGGGCCTCCCGGGCGGTGGCGCAGCGGCGTCTAATTCCGGGGGAGAAGCCTCCCCCCCGGGCGTCTTTATGAGGTTGACGCTTCTGATTGTGGCCGCGGCGCGCTCGTATAGAGCACGGGCCATGTCTTGGTCTCCCCGGACGTTGATCACACCATGCGGCCCGGGGATCTTCATGTAGAGGTAGTTTTGATGGGTGGCAGCCCCCAGCCGGTTGATTGTCGTCCTCCCCATAAGCGTGTTGTAGGAGGAGGGGAGGTCCACTACGTCGAAGCGAATCAGCTCGGTCCGGTAGTTCTCCGGGGTGCCAAAGGTCATAGGAAAATCTACCTTGCCCACGGGGTGGATTGCCTTCCCCGGGACAAAACCTTGCAAGGGCTCGGACGCGGGCTGTAGGAGCTTCTCATCCACCTGCATTTCTTTGAAGGCCTTCAGGAATAGGACGTCGGCGGAGCTTCCGCCGTCCACGAGGATGTGGGCCAGGTGGCAGTTGTAGATGGTCGCGGAGACAATAAGCGCGTCGTCGTGGGGGAAGCGAACCCCTCGCGAGTCTTCCGCCGTGAAGGTGAGGGGGACGTCCGACCACTTAGGTGGCGGGGACGCGTGTAGCACCCCCACAACCTTGACCTCGCACGCGTACTCCTTACGCTGGCGCTTAGAGTCCCGCCCGGAGGCAGATCCTCCCACGATGACGTTGATGTGCCCCTGCGAAGTTTGAAAGGGGAGAGCATCTGAAGGCTCCCCCTCCTGCGTCTGCTGACCCCCCGCGGGAGCGGGAAGGGCCGGAACAGCTGGCTGAGGGAGCAAGGAGGCCGGAGTCCCCCCTGCCCGCGCTGGTCGAGGAACTCCGTGAAGTGCTGCAGTAGCAGGCTACAGTCTCGGGTAGCGTGGGTACTGGACCTGTGGAAGCTGCACCACGGTCCTTCCCGCCTTCTCCCCGCGGGGCCTTCTCGACCACGCGAAGACTGTCCTCCTCCATGGCCTTTCGGCTTAGGGAAGGGGCGGTTGCCCCTCGGGGGGTCGCGCAAGCCGCCTCCGCCCTCGAGGACAAAAGTGTCCCGAGGCCGTGGCTCGTTACGCCCCCCCCTGTCTGGGGTGCTTGGGGGGATCCCTGGCCCCCCGGTCGACGGGGGCGGGAGCCCCCTGGGTCTTCTTCCAGATGTCGTCTTCCTCCGCCCGAGCGTACTTTTCGAGTACGTTGAAGAGCTCGTCGGCGGAAGAGGGGCAGCTCCGGGAAAGCCTTCGGTGGAGCTCCCCCGGAAGGATGCCGCTTTTGCAGGCTTCGATGCCTGTAGAGTCGGGGACGTGGGCCACTTTGCTCTTCACCTGAGCAAAGCGCTTGAAGAAGCTTCTGATGGTTTCCCCAGTCCTCTGCCTGACAGTGTACAGCTACGAGGAGTCCAGGGGACGCACGTAGTTCCCCTGGAAGTAGGCACATAACTCCCGCTTGAGCTGCGAGAAAGACTTGATGGAGCCCGCCTTCAGGTTGTAGAACCAGGAGCGGGCAATGCCGGAGAGGTAGAGGGGAAAGACGTTGCACTGTACCGTCTCGTCCCCCCCGGCCGTGGAGATGGCTGTGGAGTAGACCTGCACAAACTCATAAGGGTCTACCTCACCGTTTTAGTCCTCGATCTGCGGAGGGCGGTAGGGCCACGGCCACCGGATGCTGCGAAGTCTTTGGCACAGGGGCTGGTTAGCCCCCTGCACTTCCCGGGGAGAGTCCCGGTCGCTGTCTTCTTTCACGAGACCTTCGTTGTCTGAGTCTGGAAGCGGTCCGAGAGGTCCGCCAGAGTGGTGATGGCGACGCTTCTCCTCCGGGCCGGGACTGAGTTCCCGGACGTCCGGGCTCTCCGCCGGAGAGGTTGGCTCTTCACCGGGTCTCTTCCCCCGACCGGTGCGAGAGCGAGGCTCCCCGCGCCCGCGGCCGGAGGGAAGTTCCTCCCCGCGCTCTGGTGAATGCATTCGCTCGACCTCCCACCGGGCGAAACGGACCTGTCCCGCCGGGGGAGGGAGCTCATGCACTGTAGCTACTGGCCCAGAGGCATCCGGAGCCGATTGGGGGGAGCCCCCTGCGAGGACCCCCAGGACCGGGAAGGGGGAAGCCCCTGTATTATCCGGAACTGGGGAGGGGGCGCCCACAGCGACGCTTGGAACCGAAGCGGAGGGGCCCCAGTGGCAACGACCGGAATCGGAATGGGGGGAGCCCCTGTAACATCCGAAACCGGCGAGGGGGGAGCCCC